>WEIS01008936.1:12797-31927 GCA_013389965.1 Todus mexicanus | reverse complement strand
AGATGTAGATTTAGATTAGACAAAAGGAAAATGTCCTTCACTGTGGGGGTGGCAAGTAACTGGAACAGGTTGCCCAGGCAAGATGTGGATGTTTCATCCCTGGAAGTGCTCACAACCATGTTGGATGGGTCTTTGAGCAACCTGCAGTGGAAGGTTTCCTTGCCCATGGGGTTGGAACTAGATGATCTTTAAGCTTCCTTACAACCCAAACCTTTTAATGAAATTAAAAAAAAAAAAAAAAGTCAGCGATGTACTTCAGAGATCCTCCAGGGAGTACTCTGTGGAAGGATGCTATGAATTACTGACTCTCTTCCTGGCCTACTCTAGCAGACATCCACGCCTCTGAAATCACTGAGAAATAAGGTGCTGGAATTATCTACACCATTTTACACCATTTTTTACCTTTTTATTTATTTTTTTTACTATTTGTACACTGTTTATGCAAATCTAAGCATAATATTGGCTGTGATTTGAAATATATCTAATTCTTGGATGCTGTGCAAAGCCTCATTATCCCATCAAGAGTCTGGGGGACTTCCAAGACTAGGAAGGACCATGGTAGCAAAATGTTCCACATACTTAATCCCCTGGGGAGGTGGGGGAGAACAAATGGAGACTATGGGTGTTGTTCATTATGTCTATCAGCACATGCCGGAGAGGGCTACAGCCCCATCATTATGAGCACCTAAGAAACTATATAGCTTCAATTAGGACTTATTGTTTCTGATTTGGGGTGAGGGGGTGCGCAATAGGTGTAGCAGACACCTCAAAGGCTGTCTTCAAGATGACACTCAACATTGTCATCAGCCTGTCTCCAAACATGAGCTCTAATTTCATATTTGTCATCAACAGTTGATGAGAGTGTTTAGCACCTCTCCAGATCAGCTGTGCAAGTGCCTATGTGTTGGTTTACATGAAGAACAGAGCAAAAATTTTCATCTGAATCCTTTTTTTAATATTTGAATGCATGAAAAACAAAGAATTGGCAATGCTAAAATGTTAAATTCTTCTTGGCTGAACTAAATCATTCATGTAGAGGAAGAAAAGTAACAAAAATATCCAGAAAGTTCCTGTTTCATCCTTGTGTTTTCCAAGTATGTCATTTCACTGTCTTTATTCATGGTGTTTCATCCTGATGTTTTCAAAGTAGAAAACATTGTTTTATTTCACTTGACTTCATTCTGAATTTTCCTTCTTTTTTTGTTGTTTATTTTTTCTTTTAATCTAAATGAAAATATGGTTTGAAACAAATACAGCATCATCAGCCTCAAAGGATTTCTTTTCTAATCTCCCAGTTTACCAATAGTTTTGGGGAAGGAAAAAAAAAAAAAGAAAGAAAAGAAGAAAAAAGAAGGATTGTCTTCACTTAACTGCAGTTTATTTCATTGTTCTAGACCTGTCACAGAGTAAAAAACCTCATTTACAAGCATAGTTCAGTACAGACCTAACCTGTGATGGTGCAAAGCTTCTCAAAATTGCTGGGCAAGGATGCCAGCTCAGGGCTAAAACAGTCCTGAAGAACGGAGGGAATGAGGAAGAGGTGAAGATGAGATGGAGAGGCCAAAGAGATTCCTGAAGAGGGAGGTCAGCAGCATGGGCTGCCATCCCAGCATCTAGGGATGGGAAAGGAAAGGTTGATGGTGGGACCCTCAAAAAACCCAGGGTGCTGCTGTACAGGGTGCTGTAACTGGCGCCAGCAATCATTGACACCTGTACTTCTGTGCTAAACTTTGGAGGAGCGGAAAATGAAATGATCTCCATGCCTCTTGTAGTATACAGCCTTGGTTTATAGGTGGTGTGATTGTCTATTTTCCTTTATTATTGATTTTTAAAAGCCAATATATGACTTCACCTTAGTGTCTCTGCTGCTTGTAGGCACTACTCAGGGGAGAACTTCCTCCTCTTTATCATATGAGTTGATTCTGGATAACAGAAATGGTTTGTAGGTGGAATCACAATCTCATCAGCTAAAGGGAAGTTTAAGGGCAGATATTTAGGTTTTGATTATTTGGGATATTTGTATGTGAGAAGCTTACCTTGCTGGGCTGGCTCATAAGGGAAAGCAGTTAGTCATTTATGGGTGCTCTTGCCTTGGAGAAGATGTCAATAAAATTGTAACCCATTAAAAATAGTCTAATAGACCTTGAGGTTAACTTACATATTGGTGATGAGCATGAGGATTTCATAATTGTTTGGCAAGTGTGTCCTCTATTTATGTAGCCAACTATTGATATGCATAGCTTAAAAACTGGGTATTCAGCTAAAACATCTGCACAATTAGTGATACAGTCTATCAAACATCTCAGTCAACCTGTAATCATTACTATCTTTTTTGTTGTTTGGAGATGTTTGGGATGACTCAATTTCTCTAATCTTGTAGCATTCCCTCTGTCTTTAGAGGGGAATTTGTAATTGTTGAAATATTCTCGGCCATCCTTCATTCGAAATTTATGTTGTAATTTCAGCAAAAGACAGACCTTGTACGGCAGTTTTCATCTTTTTCAAGGCTGTTTCTATTTCTTGAAATGCTGGAGGGTTTCCAATTATTCCTTCTGGTCGCTTTGGATGTGAATTGTAACAGATCATCCCAGAGTCGTGGTTCAACATTGTTAAGCTTATCAATATAAATATAATGTTAAACCCTTTTTAGATAATTGGGGCTAGGTGTGAAAATGTGATCAATTTATGCATAAATTGGTCCTACACTTCTCTTTTTTCTCTTATCAGAAAGAATCTCATCATGAACAGGTTTCAGACTGTTCCTTGTCAGGGCTGCTTCTATACCTGTTAACGGTTGATTAGGTTGTTATATCACATTTCAATACCTGCTTAACCTGATGCCAGTCAACTATGCAAACAAAATTCATTAAGGCAAACAGAAGTCTCCGAGCTAGAATTGTAAGTCAAAAAGAAAAAAAATGTTTAAAAAAGAAGGTTTGATACATCAGCTACTACTGCATGAAACAATGAAGCTTTATAAACCTGTATATTGGAAGAACACTTGATCATAAGTAAAACTGAAAATGAGGAATGAGGTAACAAGCAGAGGAGCCTTTTTACCCACCCTTTCATGCCTGCTTATGAGTGAGAATTTCTTTGCCAGCCATGTGTGCACAGTGCAACGCACTTTCAGGGCATAGCTGAATATGTGACCTTACTGGTTTATGTCCCATTTCCAGTTGGGCTTTGCCATAGTAGTTTATCTTTTTCACCATGCTTATTATGTTCATAGGAGGCTCGTTTGTAGCCTATCATTATGATGAAGTGAAGTTTAAAATTACATTGGGAGCCTGCTTAAGGACTATCATGTAGGTCCAGGGAGAGGGCTTATCCAGCCTGCTCAGACCTGACTCAGCCCAGGCATTCTATTATTCATGATGACCAAAGCAGCTCGTCAGGAGAGTTTGCATGGGCACAGGGCAGTGCCGCAGTCCTCACGTCATGGGCTATGCTGGAGAAGGGGCAGCAGCCAGGGAGGCTGCCCAGCTGGCTGTTGCTGGTGGACTAGACTCCAAGGCTTCAGGCAAGGACAAAAATGTGCCTGAGGGAATGGTGAGGAAGGAGAGAGAGAGGGATTTACCTGGTAAATTATGCTTTCAGAAATATTCTGAATAAGAGGGTTGGAGCAGGAGAAATTTTGTATTCAAACATATTCTTTCCGTGTTTCTTCAGTGAGTGCACTTAGAGCAAGGCGAGTACTTTGGAAGTTTCTTTTCATACTCAGCCAGTGCCTGCTTTGGATTTATGGTTTCAGGCATGTGAATACCTTTATAAGAAAAAGTCTGGTTTTATTTTCGTAATGTTTAGTCCTTTCATTTAATATATAAAAAGAATATCATCTTAATATTAATTATAACAGATAAAAACTGAATTGAGAAAGAGATGGTGTCCCTATGTACTAAATACGCAAATCCATGTGAAAAGACTAGAATTGTTACCTCTTGCAACCCTTGCTGGAATATATCAATTTTACCCTTTCTACCTTTGGAGAAAAGGGGACTGGACAGATTTGTCTTGGTTCTAAAACATCTACAGAAAAAAATATCACATAAGCCACAGTCTCAAACAGTTACTGTTTTATAATTTTTCTGTTAAGATTTCAGCATGTTGTAATGAATTATGCTGAAGGGCATCATTACCTGTTCCCTAATACGAGTCATTTTTGGTCAAGAAAGATGATTGTTTGGAAATATGATTACTACTGAATATGTTTCGGTGGCTAAGGTAAAATTCAAGAGCAGAATGTTCGTTTGCATAGTTTTATTTATATAAATGATACCATGCCTAAGCAATCTCAGCATCACCATTGTGCACGTTGCATACACGCCTAAGCCCAGGGGCACAGTTTCAAAGTCAGGATTTCATACTGGGTTGGATATTTGGCCCACATAGTTTAAGAAAACAGAGAATCTGGCAATATGCATTTAATAGCAATATAAAAATAAAACCCAATAAAAATAATGAGAATTATATTTCTATTGGGAGGACATTAAAGTCATAATGGTGCAAATGGGCTTTGGATAATTGATAATACCGATGCAGAAAATTATTTTCTGTTCCCCCTCCTTTGCAGTAAAATACAGCTGCATTTAAAGAGGACAAAAGATTCTTTTGTTTGTTTGGTTGGTTGGTTTGGTTTGGTTTTTTGTTCCATTAGAGAACAATAACAGGGCTTTGACCAGCATCACCAAGCAAACCTCAAAGCCACATTGAAAATGATTGTGTGAGTTTGCTGCGCTGGCATCTAGAGCAGCAGCATGACTGGTTCCATCTTGGGAACCGTGGGATGGTGAAAGTATGTCGCCTCTTGGCTACATCCTTGCTGATCACTGCAAACTCGACTAACGGATAATCATTCTTAATCTGTGGTTTTACTGAACCAGTGACTTGCTGCTGCTGCTGCTGCAGTTCTGCTGCAGCTGTGGAGCAGGAGACGGATCCCTCAGCTGATTTGCATTGAGTCTTACTGCAGTTATCTTCCTTTGGCAACACACAACCCAGAGCCCCGGGGAAGAGGAAAATGAGGCTGTCCCATTTCTCTCCTGCCACCACCACAGGTAATGGGGCTTCATCTATTTAGTGCTGGGGCAGCAACTTGTGAAGGCGCAGCAAGAGGGTGGAGTAAAACATCCTCTTGTCCTCTGTATTATTTGACATCACTGGTTTTACTTCATTACTTAGCTGAGCTTATTAACCTGTCTACATCCAGTCACCACCACAAATGAATGAGGATTTGCCATCTATGGCATCTTGAGATATCTTCATTTACAAAGCAAAAACCTTCCATTTGGCTCATGGATGACGAGATAGATGTGCATGTTTTTTTCCAGATAGACTTACATGATAGCCATCCCATTACATAGATTCCCTGAGGTCCATCTGTCTTCATATAAAGCATCAAAATGTTAAGTAGCAAATTTGACTAATGAAATAATATTTTGAAGTTGACTTTATGAGAAGGGAATATTTTTACACTCTCAGGGTAAGTGTAAACTGAAGTGGGCAAGTGTTTATACAGCCATGGAGTAATGGAAAACAAGCGCAGGTGGCAGAAGTGCCAAAGCAAAATATACCCTATAAACAAAATGATCAAGAAAGAAATTTCATCCAGGCCAGCTGGACTGGCCAGCTAGTCAATCTGCAAAGGACAATGTTCTTCTGTTCATGAGCTAGCCAGACTATATTTAATGCAGTGGATTTTTAGATGAAGTCTCTAAATATTCTCTTTTCTCCAGTAAAGCAGAGGGAAGGAATAAGTCAGCTTAGCTGAAATTTAAAACATAGAATTGGATTTTAAAAAAATAAATAAATCTGTGTTTGTTTCTGGTGTTGAAATAGGAATGTTGTAATTTCTTTTAACACTTGTTTAGTCTTTCTGTGCTTTGGTTTCCTCAACTTATAATACAGATACCTCTATTTAGTTGCCTGGATTTTTGCACAAATGATTGTTGTACTGAAACTAAGATAATGTAATATTTATGAAGTATTTTCAGATCATTGAGTAGTAGACAATTTGAAAAACTCTTATATTGTACTGAATCTTAACTAAATCTCTAGTTTCTGTCAAAGGGTATCTCTTCATATTTTCAACAAGGAAGTATTTGTGGTTTTGTGCTTATGCTCATCTGTATTAGGTTGGGTTTAAAACTGAAGAAGTTAAAGGATTGAAAATGTATTACTGAGACCTAGCCACCAATCATAAAATAGGACAACCAATGGTTTCCCTGGAAGTGTCAGTGTCATTGAGATTCATGACATTTCACTGGGGTTTTCTTGATGGTTTTAGGAATGTAGATGGGTATAGATTATATGTTCTAGCTATTTTTCTTTTAGCTATAATACATCTGTTGTGATAATCATTTCAGCCATGTTTTTACAAAGGGTTAACACGGTTCTTAAAAAGCAGAAGATGGGCCATGCATTACAACACACCAACTCACCAGTGTTATGGCCCATTCATGGGGTTTAGTTGATATTATTAAAGGCTGAAATTGAAAAATACACAGTATGAAAATAACTGTACATGTGCTTCAGCTTTTCATCCCAGAGTACACATAAGGTCATGGTTCAGACCCAGCAATAAAGAATTTAAAAAATTAATAGGTACCTCATGCAAACATCCTGCCATTTACTGGTAATAGAAAGTAAAATCTGATTTCCCCTTAGAGCTCCTGGTCAAGCTGCTTAAGGGTAACTTACTGAGTGCTGCTGGAATTGCTATTAGTAAACTACCCATGAAATATGATGTAAGCTGTATGACATTCTGAAAGGCGAATATCACAATATCCCACTAGGTCTCTGCTGTATCTAGTACTACTGCTGAAGGCTCTGGTGCCACATTATGGACCCACAAGTGATGGCAAGTGTGGACTGGCAGATAAAGCATGGAATTTAGCACAAGGAGAAATCTATGCTTGAATCTTATTGCAGTATGTTATCTGACTCCATTGACTGCAGCATGTGACTGAATTAAAGTGAATGATAAAATTATGTACAGTCGTTTTCATAAGCAGAAGTCAGTTACAAAGTGCTTCCAGATGTATGTTTAATGTATTTCTGTTTTATTGTGGTGTCTATTTGATGTACGTGGTACTGACTAAATGGTTAAAAACACTGCAATGTGTACAGAAGTATATTGTACTCAATTTTTTCCAAAAGTGTCAGCGTTGATAACTAAAAACTGAAATACTGCAATCTAATCAACAGTGCTTTTATGGGCCTATGAGCATAGGCTTTTAACATTTGGGTAACTCTACTGTTTGTAGACATAAAAATAAATGGCCCTAAAATTATTTTAGGATTGTAGGTTTAATATAGGGAACTAGATAAAGCTACAAAAATAAATCAGAGTAGAATTATTTCTGGCATCACATCTGCCAGGCCCATCAAGGAACAGATATTTTACATGCCTGCTTCATAGGATCCAGGAAACCAGCATTCTGCTCAGCTGGATTGGTCAGGTGGACTCACAAAATTTATCTCCTTGGCTCTCTATTTTCTGATATCTTTTTTTATGGCCTACAGCCATACCATTCTGGTTTAAGATCCTATCAGATGTCACAAACCACACTGTATCCAGAACAGCCAATGCTTAAACCCCTCATGTCCAAGTGCAGGAAATATTGTTAGAGAATAGATGGGTATCACTCTTCTTTTAGAGTTTGTAATGGGCAAATGCTCCATCACGCTGTTATCAGACACTGTATATTGTAGGCACTTGGTTATGGTTCATATGTAAAACTGTCATTTTAACTCTTAAAGATGCGTCTTCCTTTCCTAAAGGAAGAAGGCTAATCTGAAAGTCTTAGCTTCATCTGAATTTCTGTTGTATGCTTTTTTTGGAACTAACATTCCTACATTTAATGAAGCTGTATATGGTGCATTTTCTGTGTTCAACACTGTAATAGAGGGTGGTGATCAAAGTTACTTGGTTTGATGTCACAGTCCTTTCCGTGATTGCCAGAAGAGCCAAATTTATCATGTCTAGAGAGATAGATTCTGATAACTGTAGCTGACCAGAGTCCAGGCATTACACTCAACCTATAGCAGTGCACCCACAGATGATAGAAGTTTTCAAAAAAAACAAAGCTCAAAGCATATGGGTTTAGGTAGTGACTAAATTTCTGGTCATTAACATTAACTATTCCTGGAGTGCATGGTCATTACATTTCTTATCATTCTGTGGTGTAACATTGCATAGTGTTTTCTTTTGTTTTCTTCTTTAACCATCTTTCTTTTTTTTCTGGTGCTTTATTTTTTCTTTTCTTTACTTTTTCCTTCAGGGACCAAATTCTGATTCGTCTCTGGAGAATCAGCTTTTCACTTCTTCTTATCTACTAAGATTATTAGTAATTAAGTAAGTAATGTTAACATGTACAGAACGATAACTGACCCTAATTAGATGAAAGAAGCTACAGCAAGGGTGAAAAATTCAGTTTCTTACAGGTGCTGTTGTAAGAATTTGGTATTGCAGACAAAAAAGGCCAGCAAATAACCATTTATAGCAAGATGATATATAGAGATTTCTCTGACATATGGGTGAGAACTTAGACATCTTAAAATGAAAATTCAAATTCTAAAGAGTCTGATGATATAATGCTTTAGGTTGCTACTATGTATAGATTAGAGTGTATACAAAATGCATCTGTTTTAAATCATCCATGTAAATAATAATTTCTGAGTTCAAGAGTGATCATCCTGAAAAGGACAATTGGGCTATTTATTCTAATGTACTAACCCTTGTAGTGAATGGTGCCTAATTCTGCAATTTGTAAAATATCCCAAGGTTTGCAATGCTGTATGAAGCCCTTTGTAGTAGTATGTTTGAGGAGCACACACAGTGTTGTGCACAATGATCCTGTTTCTCACACTGAATAAGCCCCATGATTCTCATAATCTTTCTTCTTTTTTTTTTTTTTTTCCATTTTGTCTGAGAGGAGCTCACAAGTCCAGTGTCTGTTAATTTGCTTGGGAAATTTAATTCGTTTTCACCAGGATGTTACTCTTAGTAAATTAGCTTCCCATCTACTGTGCAATTCACCAGATGCACTCTGTTTGGGGGTTTTTTGGGGGTTTTTTTCTGACTTTTTAAGATGGAGAAGAGGGAAAGAGAGGGAGCTGAAGGCAAGAATCCCCCCGGGTAAGTCACATCTGGAGATGGGACACCAGAGCAATGGACCGAGCCTCTGAGCTAGGAAGGAGAATCTGCTTTCTGAGAGCCCTGTTTCATCCTTAAAACCCTGAAAGTTCACAGCTTGAGACTGAGGTGGGAACCTCTGTCCCAGGGGACACAAGTTGGATCACTGGGGTTTGGTTCGTTGACCATTCGTCGTGCAGAGAGATTGCAGGAGTTCCTGGGTGAATTGGGTTGGGATGAATGAGGAGGTCAGTCAGTGAGATTTGTGGCTCTAAACCCCGTGACACTGTACGTTATGGATTTGTCTGTTGAAACTCTGTGTCTTGTGAGAGGCTTCTGTTCTTTACTTGAGAGTGCCAAAGCTTACTCCTCTTGAATTCAGTGGAGTACCAGAATGAGCAAAGTGAATCAATGCACAATGCAGTATGAATTTAATATATGTAAGCCACACTGCATTTTTAATCAGCTATATATTTATTGTAGTGAAGAGTAACAAATTACAGTACCACTAGCACACAAAAGCTTATGGCATTCCATTATTCTTAATTAATAGGTAAGTGCAAGCCTTTTTTATTTATACTGGAAGAGATCTTGTTACTAATTTGGTTGCAAATGTATCTGTAAAAAGGGAAAAAATGTACATCTATTTATTTTGCTAGTTTAATAATAGGACACTCATTCTTTCCTTTTAGTTTTTTGATTGTTACTTGGTTTGCAATCAAGTATTAGCATGCTGGTTTTGCATATATCTCAAAGACATCCCCTCTTTAATAAAGAAAACAAACCTGTTTGTAACAAACAAACAGAAACTGAAAAAAAGCATCTGGAATCTAAAATAAACACTGGAAGCCATAATGTAAGCACAGGTTCCCTGGGTCCTTTTACCTGGAATCTGGTACACAAATCTATCCCAGGAATGATCAGTAGAACATTATGAGAAAAGCATAAGTGCAGGTAACATATTGTTGATCCATTCAGTAGTCCTGCTTTCCTTCTATATACGTAAGCATGCAGATGTAGGTCTCGATTAAACCTACAAGTCTTTATCTGGAGCTTCATCGTTAATTCTAGGGAGATGAAGCCAACTCTGTCTAGTAATCTTAATCCTTTAACAGAATTTAGCTATTCCACAATTAGCAATTATGGTCTTCACATGCTTTTTACATTAAGATCACAAAGCTCTTGGAAAAATTTAAACTGAGTCTTAAAAAAGAGAAAATTATATTTAATATCTTGAATTTTGGTTTAGCTTCCTAAACAGAAAGAGACATTCCCATGTGGTATGAGTCAGAACTGTGAAAGTTGACTTCTGAATATTAACTTGCTTCATTAGATGTTGTATGATTTGGAAGATGGTCTTCAAGATGCTATTAAAAAAAAAAGAAAGACATAAATATGAAATATTTAAGATATTTAAAAAATAAATAGAAATCTCTTAATATTTAATTTTCATTTTATTTATTACAGGTAGTTTGGCAGATTTTGATGAATACCATGAGAAAGTCCTTTAAACGTAGCTGTGATGGAGACCTGATATTCTAACAGAATGGCAGGAGAGGCAGGATCTTCTGAAGGTAAGTAGTGGAATAATTTTAATTCTGAGAGCAACTAAATAAGAAATTTTCTTCAGAGGAAACTGCACAATGTTTGTGAATCTTTTCCCTGAATCTATTCTTAAGTGAGTATGCAATATGGAGGTCAGTGACTAACTCAGGTTACTAATATATGAAAATTTGGGCCAGAATTTGCGCTTCTTATGTGTCTTGGAAATTGTATGTTAATACTAATGACCACAACTTAGATCTAGATCTTAAAATTTTTATAGCTTCCATGTATGAAATGTTAGAATATTTATGCTCTGGTCTATAATTATTTCTATAGAATGTTGTGGTGGTCTGTGTTGTGATAGCTACCTGAAACTGCCTGTTTCCTTCTAATTGTTCTCAAAACATCATGTGGGGTTTTTTTAAGGCTATCTGTGCTGCTTTATGTTGTACAGAAACTCATTGCTTGAAAGGATGTACTGCCAGAGATGCTTAGAGAAGGTCGTTTGTTTGTGAAAAAGGAAGTGTGGGGCACTTACTAATTTCAAAAAGTAATGCTTTGATACCTTAATCTGTCTCTCCTCCTCTGCGAGTAATAGATGGCTAAAGGATTACAGTTACAACAGGGCAGACCACAATTGTCTGGTTAGAAGAGGCCTCTTAAGCTATGTGGTGATGGTGAAACTTTGCTTAAAGTAACATCACATACAGCAAACAAAATACGCAGCCCTCTCCCACTGAGCTTTCCAGGACTTACTGCTTGGAATAAATGTTAAAAAACACTGCAAAACTTGATCAAGAGCAGATAATTGAAAAGATGATATGACCTAATTTGAGAAGGGTTATATCTTCATGTGCCCCACACTTGTGTAGTTCAAAATAGTACACATCTTGTCCCTTTAACTTCAGGTATATGTGTCTTGTCTGGTTCTTGGAAGTGACTGTGTACAGGCAGAGCATAATTGGCAGCCTGTGACATCCCTGTCTGCAAGTGTCTCTCTAAATGCAGCGTATTTCAGCCTTTATCTAGTGATGGCTGTTACCTGAGAGAAGCCCAGGGCCATCTCAAAGGGCTTGTAGCGGCTAATTGTGCCTGTTAGGACTAGCAATTAGCTGGGGATCTCTCCAGTAGGCAGCTCCGACACCCACTAGCTTTCAGCTCTTTTCACTTCCTTTCAGTTAACTAGCTGTGCCAAGCAGAGGAGACAGGGACAGGTAGGCAAGTGTGCCGTCGTGCTCAGGGAAGGAAGAGGACGGATGCCTGCAGGACCGCTGGGGAAAAAATAGACACTGGGTTATAATAATACATCAAAACATGACCTGATTATTACAGAAACAAAGCAGCATGAGACCTGTCCCTCATTTATAGGTATCGGAAGCTATAGTCGGACTGCTTGCGCTGGCTATACTTCAGCTTTAAGAAAACAATAAAATCTAATTACGTATAGGTCATAAAAAAGATCACGTACATATGGTGGTTGCTGGTTACCATGGTGCAAACAATGGTTTCAATGGAAACATGAAGCAGAACATCGGCGAATTAAGATAATAAATCAGTTTCATTGAATAATAAAGCTTTGCACTTACCCATTAATTAAGGATAATCGTATGCCATAAGCTTTTGTGTGCTAGAAGTAATGTGTTACTCTTTACTATAAATATATAGATGATTAAAAATTCAATACACCTTACAGGTAGCAAATTCATACCGTGCTCCGTATATATTACAAAAGAAAGATGTAAACGTTCTTTTTACGCTTATTGTTTTTTGGATTGGGATAGAGTGTTTCAATTATCCAACAGAATTTAAGTTTTTGATAGCAATTGGAAGACTTGATAAAATTGACTTCTTGAAATCTTTGTGAAAACCTTTAAACATTGATGACATAATTCAAAGATTTCTACAGATGTTCAAAAAATAGGCTGGGCTTGTCTGCCACATCTGGTTTCCAATAGTGAATTGAGACATACCGCATAATGCAACACAATACACCCTGATCTTGTATTGACCCTTTCACTTGATACATCTTTAGGTGCTTTATAATCCCTAACAAATGTACCTTAAAATCCTATTGAACTGTGTGGGCAATTGAGAACAAATGTCTTCAGACCAGAAATAGCATCTGATTCTCGGACCAGACAAGAGAGACCATGTCAGCTGTGCAGGGTGTGCAGGCTAAAGGACATGAAGGCTTTTGCCTACTCTCGTGAATCAAGGGCAGAGAAAATTTCAGGAGCCAGTGCAAGGCATCAGTCCTGTGGGGTTTGTTCCCTTTCTCAAATGAACAGAAACAAAACATACGAAACATTTTTTAAATTACATCATTAAACCCCTACCCCTCTCAGGATCAGGATTTTTTTTTCCCCTTTATCTCTAAAGCAGCACTTGCTGGATGAATTTTCAGACAGGGAAGAATGAATCTCGGGCTGCAGGAGTGGCAGGCGCTAGCTCCATGGACCCCAGATCCTGCTCTCTGGGCTCTTGCCCAGTGCTCTGTGGAGCAGCCCCATTCCTTGGCACAGAAATAAATGTTCAGCAACATGCACACACCATTTTTCTTAATGATAGAAGAAACAATGAAGGTCTTGGCTTTTTTTTTCCATACACACACACACAACCCTCCCGTGTCAAAAGTTACGTATTTGTCTTTAATTCCCTGCCTGTCTCTTTCAAATTATGCCTCACCATCTCTCAGTGCACCCTTTAAGCGGACAAATATGCACTTTTAAAAATTGTATTTTAAGGAAAATACTGAATAGATGGAGGCCCACAATACATCAATGGTCACACCACCTCGGGCTGCCTACTGTAAAATGCACAAAGCTGGCAAGGAGATGGGCTGACCAGCTCACTGGATAGAGCACTTGTATTTCAGCGCTGGGATCACAGTTTGTGTCCAACTTGAAGCAGTAAGAAAAATTAATTTGGTGATCTGAGTTCAGCTCCTATTGCACAAACTCATCATACATAATTCAGTAGAATTTTGACTATTTACTCTAGGAGCCTTTGCTTAGTAGAGCGGGCTTCGTTTACATGCAGCTTGAATTTTCTTCACCTGATGAAGGGAATTCCTACAATCTGCAGACTGATCGTACACTGAGGGTAGTGTGAGAGGAGCCTGTGCTACTAACGGCATGTTGAACCTTGCCAGAAGGCATGGAAACAGCAATGCTTTAGTGCTTATCAATACATGAATGGATATTTCCCAGAGTATTAACCCAAATTACAGAGATGTATGCTGAAGTGTGCAAAACATGCACAATGCAAAGGGCAAGAGAAAGCCTTTTTTCAATCTTCAAAGGACAGCTAGGGAAAAAAAAATAATTGAAGAGAAACAAATCCAAATCCTTCCAAACTGAACTTAAGTGTTAAACATGACCTTTGGTTTTAAGAATCACAAATTTTCACAGGAAGTTGAAAACACACTGGATGGGGGAACTAAAGAACAGCAGGAACAGATGCCATTATTTGGCACACAGTGGGGAGAGAAGCGCAGAAAAGGCAGCCTCTGCAAAAGACGTTTTCCTTTAACTCCCTTTGTTTTCTCTTGAGGAGATAAGGGTAGGCACTGCATGAAATTTTCTCCTTACATCAAAAGGCTTGGGGAGTGGAGGGGGAAGGGGAAGTTTAAAATATTTTGAGAACCTGGTCATAAAAAATTTCAGTTAATCTGTTTCACAATACAAGATGATTTGGTTTGTGAAGAGGAGGAAACACTGACCAGAGAGCCTAGGAGGAATTTCGTTAGATTAACTGCAACAGTCACTTGCTATCAGGAAAGGAAAGACCTGGGAAAGGGAACAAATAGTTTGCAGTCTTGTGCATTAGGAGTGTATATTCATGAAGAAAGTGCAAGTGAAATTCACTGCATTGCCCGTTTATGGGACAGAGGGATGAGCCTGCCTCCTGAGGGTTGAACTTGCCCTGTCCATAGCTTCTGGGGCTCCGGGGAACTGCTGCGGAGGGGAGAGGAGACACATCATTTTCTGACCCGCTCAGAATGCATGTAGATGAACACACACAGCTGAATCACCCATTGTAGTTTAATTTTGCTTTTGCATTGTTAGGAGCATGAGATAAAACCAAAACCCACACATTGTGCTTTTCTGGGACTGTTGCATGCAAGTGTGTCCTGAAGTGCCTCTTTGACCCATGGGAATGGAGTAAGCACACTGCACCACCACGTGCCCATTGAATCCAAAGAAGGTTTATCGATTAATTTTTTTATTTCTGCTTCTGAACCAGTAGAGAATTGCAGAGTTGACACCAAATGTAATAAATGGTAGAGGATGGGTACTCAAGATGGGTTGAGCACCCATTCAAAGAACTTATTCAAAGAAATCCCTGTTCATAATATTTTGTAAAACCTAGTCCACTTTGTGACTCTTGGTTTACATGTAAGAGGTTGAATACTTTTGCCAGGGGCCTGATGACCTTTCTTGTAGTAGTCTCTGTTCAGAGACAGTGGGATCAAAGAATCACTAATTAGCGGTATCTCTTTGGGGAGAAGGAGGGATTATTACTATGCTTTCACTTCTGAAGATAACACTTAGGTATAGTGGTAGCCTATCTTTGACAACACTTTCAGTATACAAATTAAAGTTTTAATGACCACTTGAGTATTGCTAGTTCAAAACAAAGCACTAGGAAGCAAAGATAAGTTGCAGGGAATAGAAACAAGAAAATACAACACACTAAACAAAAGGATTATTGTGAAAGTCAACAAAGCACCAGTCAGACTGTGTATAAGGTCATTATTAAGACTCCTTACTTCCTGAAGCTTCAGAGGTGAGGCCAGTGGCTTTACTGACAAGGACTCAAGTGTTTAACATTGGAGTCCCTGTTTTTGTTGTACCCACAAGTTACAAACTGGCACAAGGTGTTCTGAATGCCATGGTGAAATCAAGCAATAGGACAAATCTTTACTATCATGAAGGATCAGGCAAACCCTTAATTAGAAAGGAACAACCAAAGTGCCACAGCAATTTTTGAGTGCATTTCCTTTATCATTTTTGTTTGAGATAATACTCTTTACTAAAATTGCACTTTGTATTTTTCTAAGTTTTGCTCTAAACAAAGCTGTTTTCAATGGGTGCAGGTGTAAAGATGTAAGTCTCAGATAAGCCTGCCAAAGGTAAGCACACAAAACAGCTTTGAGTATGTAAATTAGGTAAACACTTGTTTCACTATTCCTTTATGGAGCTAATTGGCAAATGCAACTATATGATTCATGCTTTGAAGCTGTAAAACATTTAAGTGCTTATATTTAGGCAAGTATAGCACTATTGAAATTTATGGCGTTACTTCCTTAAATTTTTAAAATGTCACTGAAGTGATCTGAAGAACCCAGGATGCAAGGAAATTGTACATAGTCTTTGCATGGTCTGTCCCACAACGTTTATTTCCGTTCTAATAAGGCGTTAAATCCTATAAATATTTATTCATGTATAACTATTTTTTGCATGGCATTTCAAATGCAGCTCAGTTTTTACCACCTATTTAGTGGGTTTTAAGGCTTCTAACTTAGGAATGGGTCAGTTGTGGTAGCAGCCGAGGTGGCGTCTGTTGAAAGCTTTTAAATTAATTTTTACATGTCCTTTTCTTTAAGTATATGCATAGTCCATTGAGTATGATTTGCACAATGGTCTTTCTACATCTTTGGCAGTGTAAAGAAGTGCTAATACATGCTTTACTGCCACAGACCAGGCAGTTTAATATTGCTTTAAATGTAAATAAGAATTAGTCCTTTAAAATTCATTGGTATAGTGATATAAAACATAGAGATAAGCAAAAATGTAGAGTGAATAAAGGACTTGTACACCTAACAATTTGCAGAAGAGGAACTTGAGCAAGTATGTTTCTCTTTTACAGGCAAAACTTTTTCCACAATTGAAAACGTAAGTAAAACAAGTTAAGATATTTTGTTCCATGTGAAAATATTTTTTTGGCAGCAGTTTTCCATTTCCTAGATCTGCTCCAAGTGAAAACTGTGTGAGAATCAGAAATGTTGGAGGTCTCTTGTATTTAATATGGACTGGTGCCTTTTGTCATTTGAGGGGAGAAAAAACCTGAAATGACAATGGAAGCGATTTTGCTAATGTTTTTATCTATTCTGTGACTGACATCAATAATACATAACAGTTCCATTGACATTGCATCCTGTCCAATGGACCCACTGACCTGATTCAATGTCAGCTGAAATGCCTCGTACATCATAAACATACACGAATTCTCACAGATCCATTATCCTCCTGCCCAGTCCAGGAGTGCCAGGGATCCAGTAATAAGCCAACAGGAGTTTGAATTCTTTTTCTTCAGTTTATCTTTTCTTTCGCACTATGAAGGAGCAAGTCCACGCTTTGTAGAATGTAACTGGGAGACCCCTACACATTTTATGAATATATAAATGATAATGATGTCAATAGATGTTCAGATACTAGGCTGATAAGAGTGTGCTGTAAAATCCCAGATAAATACCTCATACCTTGTCAGGAAAGCCTGCAAACCTGATATGTCATTCTGCCTTATTGTGCAAGAATATATGAATCATAATATTCCTATTAACGTTGTACAAAGTCTGCAGTAGTTGCAGACTGCACCCAATGACAATACAACTTCTATTAAAATATGGATATTTAGCAAGTGCCCCTGCTGTGATTTCATTGACACTAAAAGCAAAGGGAAGGCGAACGAAAAGTATTCCAAGGTTTTCAGTTAGCCCTCCTGAACAGCGCACTGTGACAGTATATATTTGTTTTACTACTGAGCCTGTTTAGCAGTCAAACTGTAGGAAATTGAATATACACTTACTGTATAAAAATGATATGCTTGGTTAGTGATACTTTAGAAGAAATAAGTGCATCAATCATAGAATAGCAGGTTGTCAAGGTTTTATATGTAGGAAAAACACAGAACAAAGAATGTAATGCATGTTGGGCACCTTTTTACAAAAGTTTCATGCCAAAGTTGATTTACAACAAGCTTTTCCCTCCCTCTCTCCTCCCAAATTCTTCTAAAGAAACGTTCAAAGAAATCTGAGCAAACTATCATGCTCTCTGTTCTGACGTGTGTGTAATTACAAGATCATCCGCATTGTACATTTTCTGTTCGGTTGATTTAAGAAAAATAGAAAAAAAGGTGCATACTCCTAATGCTGTTCTGCCATGCAAACTCAGAAGGGTGGTTTTCCTCATGCTTTAATGGGAAGGAGACAACTTAATAATTAGCCTGGTTTAGAAAGGGCCAGATCCTTGACAAGGATCAATGCCTGCATCCAGAGCTGAGCAGTTCTCAGGGCCAGCCTGTCTGCAGAGCTTCGTTGTAAGAAGTACTCTACCCCAGAAGAAGGGCTCTGAGATGTGCATTGCAGCTGTCCCAGGCACCATTTTTGTCCAGTGGTTCTCCTGGGCACGTTGGTCATGCTCAATTTCCCAGCAGAGCCCTCTGAGATGTGCAGACCTGACACAATCTGTACAACGCACAAGCTTTCCTGACAGCATGTGAAAACCTACAGATTAAAACTGCCACGAAGTAGCCTATTGCTATGGACTGTTGCATCACTCTGCCTGATCCAGACCCCAAAGCATGACACCGAACCTGCTTCTGTCCAAATACAAACTCAAATTCTCTGTCATGAAACAGCATAACACTTCAGTAAGTAAAAAGATTCCTGGATTTCCAGCTCAGCAGCTCTTCTCGCACTCTCTGTTTCTTCTTCAGGGCATGCATTCACCCTCCCATGAATGTGGCTCCCTTCATTACGTGGATTTATGCTACAGACATATGGCTCTAGTTAATCTGACAATAGCTCTTGCTCCCTTCTAAGAGATCTGTTACAGAGAGGTAACCATACATTGTAATGAAATATAACACAAAGACAGGAAGTACCCTTTCATTTCAGCAACAGACAAAGACATCTTTTGAAGTTCACCTTAAATATCCTTGGTACCAATATAAGTATCCTAAATATCAAAACAATTGCAGTTCATTTCTGTTATTGGACAATAAAAAGATGTAATTCTTTAAACTTCTATGACTAAATATTTCTTTAAATATTTCATTGGCCTACTGTTGTAACCTGTGCTTGCTACTAGGGAGAACCAAAGCTAATAAGCATTGATCAGGCTATCTCAAAACTACTGAAATGCATAAATGGCAACTAATGCCTCAACACCCCTGCAGTTACCATGTGTAAATCTCCCCATTTGTATTGCCATTTTCAAGTAGAGACATAAGAGCTAGAAAATTTTGATGTTTCTTTCCCTCTTCAAGAGCAGAATGAGGAAAGGGGTAGGCTTGACTAGTTTCTTCAGTTAGGAAAAGAACAAGAACCTGAACAGAGAGGGCAATCTGGAGGTAATTGAAAACACCCCTGCAATCCCTGAGATCTGTGAGAAAGGACCATGCGTGGAGAAGTAATAGTCCATTTACGATCTCAATGCCGCTTCAA
>WEIS01008936.1:307-12777 GCA_013389965.1 Todus mexicanus | reverse complement strand
GCCGCTTAAACGTATCGTAGTTCTCACTTATGCGTCCTTCAACCAGAGCTATTCCTGGGCAAGTGCCAAGACAACAGTGCAAGGACAGATGTCTCCTTCAACTCTTTCTTGGGAGACTCATGTATGAGTCATAGCGATGACATCCTCACAGTATGCTTTTATTTCCTCACCCTAATCCAGCTAACTATGTTTGTAGAATGGCATAAAAGTGCATTATTGGTTTGACTTCCTGGCATTAAGCAGTTTAGCAGCATGAAGGTTTACAAAATCTGTGTTATTTAATATATCATTGTCAGGAAAAAATAATATTCTTAACTGAAACATATTAACATCTTTGTGTGCGTTATGGAGTAGCAATTCTAGGCTGGTCTCCACATTTATTTCATTTTTGTTGATTTGTGTGTATACATAATGATTTCTTCCAGCCTTTTAACACCATCTTGGACTGCAATCTGGCTGAGCATTTCTGCAACCCAAACCCAACCTTCCTATTCAACATGAAAGGGAATTACAACTTTATAACTGCTCTAAAAGTATAGCTAGATATCTATATCCAGACCTTCATGTTTTACAGTGAGGTTAGTACTGCTGCTATATTTGCTAATATCATGCAGCCTACTTACAGCCTGGTGTGATCTCCCAGTGAGTGTTTTGTTATTTTGTAAACTGATTTTGCAATTTCTGGACACCAGCCAAATTCCTTTCAATAATTCTAGCTGAGGCACCATGAGCTGAAGACCTTGGAGCTTGCTAGCCTTTTCTGAAAATCTTGATAACCTGAGAAATAAGTCTATGTACAGCTGATGAGCTCTTTCTGATGTAGATGTTATGAATATACATCACAGATACATCTACCATTGAACCTCATTGGATGGCTGCACTGGAGGCCAGACCTAGACAAAGAGAAAAAAAAATCCAGTGTCAAGTTCCTACACAAGCAACACAGTGATCATTTGCGGCTCAGCAGGACAGTCAAATTCTAGAAGATAAGAGTTCTATGCACTTCTATCACAGAGCACCCTGCTTGATCCAAACACAGGAAGGTTGTGTGAGGAATTGTCTAAGGATAGTGAGTTTGGTTACACAGCTGCTTAGAAGTCAGACTTCATAGTTTTAAAAGTGGGCTACAAAGCATGTGCTGGATTAAAATCACTTTCTGGAAAACTTGATTCTATTTATTTTAACTATCTCTTTTTCACAGATAGTGTGTGTGCCAAGCTCAATGTCTGGGAGAAGAAATCCTGTAATACCTTAGAGCCTCAAAACCCAGTTCTGGGGCTTCAGAAAACCTCAGTAGGAAGTACTAGATGTAGAAAAGATCTCATAGAAGGAGTTTAGACTCAGCAAATGCCCCAGTGGGACTGTACAGTAGCCTAATTATATGAGGGGAATCTTAGAGGTGTATATATCCAGGGATGGATCCCAACACTGCATCCTGATGCATGTTGAGCAAGGAGGAACACAGCCAAGCTGTGAGACTTGCTCTCAGCTCTCTCTCCTACTCCTCAGTGAGCAATCCCCTGGATGAACAACACTGGTACTGACAAGCATGAGACCAAAAAAAAAGCAGAGATGCCAGAGGGGAAGTGAAATGGATAAATGCTCAAAAAGTTGCTAAAAATATGAGGTACCAAGAGCAAGTCATATAATACATAATGTGTTTCATTCTGGGACAAGAGAGGATGATGCACAAGTGGTATTGAAGCCAGTCTGCAGTAAAGGCTCTTGTCAGGTTCAAAGCAACTTTTTTCATGTTAATGGAAGAAGCATATTGTGTTCAAACACTTCAGATTCAACCCTGTTCTTATAAAAAGTACCCTGCAATTTCTAGTGAACACAAGGAGAAAATAAGGCTTCAGACACTGAGAACTCTGTCAAAGATATCCAAACAGGACCACTTATCTGCCTAAAAAGTTTGAAAGGTTCAGGTAACTCTGCCTGGATTTATTTGGACACATTTTTTTCCCAGGTCTTCTAGATAATTTTGATGGGACCCGTTACATTTTGTTCATTGTTTGTTTTTCTGTACAGATAGGTTGTTATTCAGATACATTTTTTCTCTTTGTTATCAGGGCTGATGTGATAAAAACAGGAGACAAACAAGGAGATACAAGAAGAATATCCAGGAAATGTTTCCACACTGCAAAAGGTTGGTGTAAGAAGAATAAAAGACAAGGCAAGTACTGGATCTCTACTAACGACTAGTATATTATCCATCAAATACTTGAAACTAACTGATCCAATCTCTCTTGCCATGAGTTTATTGACTACAATACTACTTCTGAGGTAGCCTAGGTACTGAACTATGCCATAGAGTTAGTCAAAGGCAATACAATAATAGTGTAAAAGTTGCAAGAGGTGAATGCAATTGCTGGAAATGCTATTGATGGCATTACTTATTTAGTAGACAGAATTTAGAATGGGAATAAGGATTTGTCTGTCACCATCACATCAGCCATCAGTTCAGTGCTGCCCTAGGCAATGAATATGCTGTTACTAATTTTAGTTTGTTTTGTTGTCATTCAGTCTAGATAATTTTTGAGGTTCATTTAGTTGCTGTTAATAAAAAAGAAAGGCAGAAATACTGTGTACTGGTAAGGGAGGGTACTCAGAAATCTACTCCTCAAATCATAATCCCTTCAGTTTTTGCTAGTGACATGGCAGCGAGTTATTTCCTTCAAAGAGAAGAGCAGCAACTTGACTTTTCTTCATGACTCGGTGCTTTCTCTTGGGGGACCAGTGCCACAGCTACATCCTGCAGACAGCATAGCAATTGTGCCGCCTTTGGAAAGAGCATTTCCAATGCTGAGCACCAGAGAGTTCATATTTCAGAGGAAGAGATTGAGGGAAAATGCACTAGAGGTACTCTAAATAATGATGGAAGATGAATGAGTTGTTGTTTTGCACATAGTCTCTAAATACCATCATTAGAGCTAACTGGGTAGTGGACTGGTAAAAGGAGGTGTTTCGTTTGCTCAAGTTGTGATTAAATGGTGCAATTCACTTCTATGGAAAAGAAAGTCAGAATTTTTTGAAATTTAAAAAGACCCTACCTGTCATTTCTATATTTATTTGCATGGTATTTAGAGCTCAGTGGACAGAGATAGCTAAGCTGACACAAGAGGTCACTTCCAGCTCACAATGGCTTTGGGGCACGAATTATTCACCTGCGAAAGAAATACTTTGTTCTTTCCTAGCACCATTCCTGTATTGTCACCACTTCACAGTTATTAAGTGTGTCTAAATCCCTCTGCTGCTCTGCACGTTGACTTTGATGCAGGTGAGAACAGATACATCAATTTTACAAATGTGTAGTGGGTTGACCCTGCCTGGATGCCAGGTGCCCACCAAAGTTACTTTGTCACTCCCTCTCCTCGGCTGGACAGTGGAAAGAAAATATAATGAAAGGTTCATGCATTGAGATAAGGACAAGGAGAAACCATTCACCAATTACCATTACGGGTAAAACAGACTGGGCTTTTGGGAAAAAAAAAAAATATTATAAACCAAATCACAGTAGAATAAATACTACAAATAAAAACTACATCTTAAGAACACCTTCCTCCCACCCCTTTCTTCTTCTCAGGCTTAATTTTACTCACAATTTTCCCTACCTCCTCCTCCCCTTCTGCAGAGGAGGATGGGGAATTGGGGTTGCAGTCAGTTCATCAGACATTGTCTCTGCTGCTCCTTCCTCCTTTGGGGGCAGGACTCTTCATACTCTTCCCCTGCTTCAGCATGGGATCCCTCCCATGGGAGACAGTCCTCCATGAACTTCTCCAACATAAGACTTTGTCACAGGCTGCTGCTTTGGCTTCAATTCAGGTTAACCATCACCAGGAGCTGCTGGTCCAAGCAGTTGGGAGAGGCTACAGCTGGGAGGAGCCACAGCCGGGATAAACAACTGAGCCAGCCAATGGGATGGTGATACCACCCTGAACCCTGCCCCTATATAAGGGGGTGGGGCTGGACCCAGAGGAGTGTGATTGTTTCCATTTGACTTCAGCATGTGAGTTCAGTGTGAGCACAGCAGGGAAAGCTGGTATCTTACACACAGCTATAGTCTATCTCTTGCTTTCTCTATCGTTTTGTTAGTACTATCATCAGTGCTGTTGTTTTATTAAACTGTCCTTATTTGAACCCATGGGATCTCACCATTTTTCTTCTTCCTGATTTTCCTTTCCATCCCATCCTACAGCAGAGGGGAAGGATGGGGAAGAGGTGAGCATGTGGCCACTCAGTGTTTAGCCACAGACAGAGGCTAAACTGTGACAGCTGCAGTTCTTCAGAAACTGCTCCAGCATGGGTCAGTCATTTCTATGGGATGTAGTCTTTCAGGAGCAGACTGCTCCAGCATGGGTTTCTCATGGAGTCTCAGACTTGCTCCAGCATAGGTTCTTCTCTTCACAGAGCCACAGATCCTGCCAGGAGCCTGCTCCAGCATGAGCTTCCCAATGGGTCACTGCCTCTTTCTGGCATCCACCTGCTCAAGTGTGTAGTTCTCCATGGGCTGTAGGTGGATGTCGACTTTATTGTTAACTTCCATGGGCTGTAGGGGAGCAGCCTGCTTCACCATGGTCTTCACCATGGGCTGCAGGGGAATGTCTGCTCTGGTGCCTGGAGTACCTCCTCCTCCTCCTCCTCCTCCTCCTTCGTTACTGACCTTGGTGTCTCCAGAGTTGTTTCTTCAATACATTCTCACTCCTCTCTCCAGCTACAATTGGTGTTGCGCAGGTATCTTTCCTCCTTCTTAAATACATTATCACAGAGGCTCTACCAGCACAACTGATGGGACTGGCCTTGGCCTGCAGTGATTCCATCTTGGCTGGCATTGGCCCTATTGGACATGGGGGAACTTTCTAGCAGCTTTTCACAGAAGTCACCTCTGTAGCTTTTCTGCTACCAAAACCTTGCCAGGCAAACCCAACATAAAATGATAAATGAGTGAGGCACTGAAGTTTAGCCACTGAGCAAAGGATATGCATTAAATCAACGAGAGTAGAAAAAGACCACAGGAATTTGATCTCCTCACATCACTTTCCATAAAATGTCCAAAGATGAGAGTTTCCAAAATATGAGTTTGTGCAAAATATACCTGGTAGTAGCATCATGTAAAGATTCCAGGATAACTCTGAACAGGCAGGCTTTTCCAGTAAGTCATAGCAGTATCTGCAGCATCAGTGCAGCATCCAGGAAACCAGCCAAAGAGGATTGCCCTGCTGAGAATGCTGGGCTTCTTCCAGGGCTTCAGGGAGACCAGTGCCAGCATTTCATGGCACTGCATCATGCTCTGTGGATGCACCCAAATCTCCACTGATCTGCAGCCAGGAGATCTCAGAAGCATCAGCACAGCATGTGCACAGAAAGGGCAACACTTCTTTTGTGCTAGTACAGCTACAGTTTTAATTACGTTGAGGAGACTTGCCATGATTTCATGCTAATAATTCATTGCAAACCTAGAAGCTTTTAGACAAGAGAGGTCCAGCTAACAGTGCAGTCTGCAGAGGAGCTTTTCTTTGCTCCTCTGAATGAGGACACATTTTTAGGTCTCTCCTCACCAGGTCCCCTTTCAGGACAGTCAGAAAAACCAGTGCACGTGGAGGCAGCAGCAGAATTGAACTATTGAGAGTTCTCAGTGCTGTAAAATCAAGTCAGTAACCTCATCTGTGCAACTTCCTTACAGTTAAGAGCTGCATTGCATTCGTTTCAAAGCCACTGGAAGGTTAGCCTCTGAACCTCTCAGGTCCGAACAGCTAGCAAGGTTCATTTCCTTCTACTCATTGAACAGTGATGAGGACCACCGTAGGTGCCACATTGTGTAGCAGTAAGACATTTGTCACAATCTGAGATGGAAATCCTATCTGGTATAATTATTTTATATTAAAATAGATGAAATTTTGATATGGAAATATATAATGTTCTACATTACATTAGCCGGAGAAGAGGATATTCATCTTTAATTTGTAGACTTCATAACTTTGTTTGCATTCACTAAAGATAACTACTGTACATTCCTGAAAAATGACATCTTGCATGAAAAGACTTAACAAAGCCACAGAGCTGATAATTTTCCTGTGGATCGGGGAGGACAGATCTCTCTGTGGTTTCACAGACGTGGACCAAGGCTCACCTTTATCATTTTCAACTAAATCGTAATGCTGTCATGGCAGCACATTAAAGGAAGTTTCTCTTGATGAACTATTTTATTCAGTCATGTGAAACTTGATTTATTCTCCTGGACTAAACATAAAAAGAGCAAAAACTTCATTTGGGGAGCTTGTTTGGTTGGCAAATGCAGACGTAGCGAATGTTTTAGAAATATGCATATGAATTTATTAATTGTTTTATCTGCTGTTGCTCACTGCATCTCAAATTTTTGGAAGGGTGATTATACTTCAAGACTTGAGAAACTGAAGATAGGGCACGGAGTAATATATGTAGTGGAAGGGACTGATATACTGCTGTTGATTATTTCAAACAGTGAGGAGTAAAGTACTTCTTGGAGGACTTCGGCAGAAGAGTAAGAGATGCATGCGCAGTTGCTTGCTTTCTGTATGGTGCTAAAGCATTTGTTTTTAAATAATAAAATCTTAATCAGATTACATCTGTGTTTTGGAAAGCCTCTCTGTTACTCTGCTAGCTGAAGTTACCTGAGATGACTACCATCTGTAAGCACCTTCACAGGAAGCAGCATTTTGTATTAAAGGCACCTTTAGTCCATCAGACAAAAATATAATGAATCCCTGCAGCTGGAAGCTGAATCTTCACAAATTAGGAGCACTAGCAAAATAGATTTTTAGAATCAGGAGTCTTTCCAAACCCACGACCTACTCTTGTAGCTGTTCCCAGTCTGCTTCTGCTCTGTGGTTGATGCAGATTTTCAGATAGGCTGTACCCCAAAATAAATACAATTTCCTGTTCAGTTTACATGTTTGAATGCATAAACACTTGCAATCATGACTTCAAGAGAAGCAGACTGTTCAGTTTAAAAAAATCTAAAAATACCTAGCTTTAATTATTTGTAACCAAAGAAATCCCTTAAATACGCAGCTTGCACCTTAGATGTGCCATCAGCCTTGATTTAGGAATCTGTATTCCACAATCTTAAAACATTTCAACAGATTAAGAAAAAAAAAAAAAAAGAAACAAAACTAAATAATCTTTAACTCGTTATAATAGTTTAAAAGGGCATTAACTGAACTACCAGGGAAAATGAAAACCAATAATCAGATAGTCATTCCTCTATATTATGTTCTAGAAGCTTTAAATTCCTGTATTAATAAGAAAAAAAGTAGTTGTTTGTATTTTTTATTTTTGCTGTTTTTTTACTCCTTACCCTAGACATATGGCACTTAAAATTGTGCACAGACCCTTTGTAAAAACAGTGTGAGTTAAGCGCAGAGTTTTGCCTAGACGTGGAGCTTTAACTGTGAATTTCTTTGCTTCGATACCAGAGGGTCAAAGTTAAATTTTAGGTGCTAACCAAACATGGGATGCATTTGGTTGTTTTGCTATCAATTTTTAGCATGTGAAAAACTTGAGGACTGTGAAATGATTAACTGGTTTTAATAAGTGCCAAAACTGTCTCCTGGTTTCCCTTTGTCCTTGCAACTCAGGCAAAGACCTGCTTTGGAGCTATCTCCTAAGGCGTGGCATGGAGGTGGACACTCCCCCTGCCAAAACTTTTCAGTGACAACAAATCATAACCAGTTTGGAAATGAATCGATTTGCAAGGCCTGTTGCCAGAGGTCAAATTTGCAATTGCATGGAAATGTTAAGGTGCAATTGCTTCAGGCTTTAATAAACTCCAGAAAGAAATATGCAGGCCTGTAAAGCTCATCCATTAGATCCTGACCTACAAATGGCAAGGAATAACAGCAATGCAACCAAGAGGTGCGCTGACTAAGGGAATTATGCTGATACAATTAGGTTTACACATTTTGGCATTTAATCCTGATGTCTAGGCAAAAGAGAGAGCACGTGGAAATTACAAATAACAGTAGTAACGGTGATTCTGGTAATGTGTGGGGTTTCTCCTGTTCTCCCTTTCCCCTTGCAGCATCAGAGGCAGCTCTCCTCCAGCTTGAGAAGAAAAGAGTGGGAGCAGTCAGTGGCCACATCAGTCCTTGGCTAATGTACGGCGGGGAGGGAGGCTGTGCATCCCAAAATGCAGATTGCTCTGGCCCCAGGGACAATCAGCAGATGGGAATTCTTCTGGTTAATGTTTCTTATAGAAAATCTTGCCTTCCTAAGGTTAGAGAAGACCAAAGCTCTGAGTAATTTGAAGAGCTATAATAGATAGCATAAACCAACCTGAGCACAAAATGAAGCATACTCACCCACCCAAATGAAGTAGCAGGTGTAAGGGGGTGATGGGAAAAAATTTTGTTTATGGGATTAGAGTTATATTGTATAAATAATATTCCTTGCTTAAGACCCATGAGATTTTAATTTTAAAAGTTGTTACCAGCCATAGTCTAGAAATAAACACCCTTGTCTGAGTACATGTTAATTGCCAGTGACTGGAGGCAAGTGTCTGCTCCGAGTATCTCAGCTAAGTTCTTCCCTCTAATGAGACGAACTTTCCACAGTCCTGGAAAACTGAAAAATCCAGCTCTGAACACGCAGCTCCACTTGACCTTGAGTTACTAGGCTGGAAAGTGTCTATGTCCATTTGCACATTTGTGAGGCTTGTGCCCTGATGATGTGATGAAGAAATGCTGCAAGTGGATCTGGCACACTTTGGTGCTGGGTACAAAACCAACAAACAAACAAATAAATGCAGTTCTCATTTGGCACAAACCTCGTAGGAACAGAAATAATCAAAACCTAATTAACACACTGGTCAGTTTAAAATGAAAACCATGATCTTCCTTTGCTTTCCTGCTCCCATCAGAATGATTTCAAAAGTTTATCTGTTTTAATCAATTAGACTCAACAAGCTGGTTTATTTGCCAATGGGAGGATTTAGGTTTTTTGGGGATATCTTACCCCCAAAGGTACCACCCAGCCAGTGGCCTGGGTGTGATGCTTTTGGATGGGTGAGTGCAGGTCTTGGGGCAATCTCTCAGAGAGAAAAGAAAAACCCTGACAGGGCTGGCTGAGCTGCAATGCCCAGTGCCATGCAGTGGGGATGCACAGGGAAAGGGATGAGATAGGTTTCACCCCTTCACCCCGTGTGCCTCTGATGACCAAAAGTCTTTACTTTGTAGTGGTTCAATGGAGGTCAAAGAGTTGGAAGACAAAAAGAAGAAGAGAGCCAAGAGTTTCATTTATTGAGAATCTTGCTTTGAGCCTGCATACCAAGGAAAGCAGCTCTGCTTGTATGTGGTGTGGTATATTACAGTGTATTTTTTCGTCTTTTCTGCCTTGCATGCTTTTAATTTTTTTTTATTTATTCCAGGGCCAGGTCATTGCTTCTGAACCTCCCTCTCAAGAACTGACACTTAAAGTGCAAATGAAGCTAATGACAAGAGACAATATTTTAATGTTAATTAGATATTTCATGTGTCTTAGTTCATCAGAGCAGTATTGCTCTTTTATGTATTACATGAAAGCAGAGCTTAGCTTGGAGGAAAACAGGGAACACAGTCGGTCATAGAAGTAGTATTCTCGGTTTTGTAATTATTAAAATTATTGTTACATTTAGGAAACCCAGGAAACTTTGAAAGGAAGATACTTAATAATAATAATGGAGCTACTGTGCTATAGGAAGCCCTGGCAAAGGCTTTACATCTTTCTTTTGCCTCCTACATGAGCTGGCAGTGTAAAAGCTGTAGTCTCCCAAGCTCTTGCTAAGAGAACGGACTTGGCTCTTCTGCAGAATTGTATTGGTATATAATGCAAATACTAGGTCCTTCTTTATCTGGATTCCCCCCTCCTTCCTTTCCTTTGCCATATTATCTTTCTAATAGTTATGTTAAAACAACGACGTGAGCTGCTAACACTGTGCATCCCGGTGAAACAACCTAATGATGATGTTCACCAGAACTAGGTACATAATGTACAATATTTTCTGTGAATTTTTGCATTCCTTGTGGCCTGGTTTCTGCTCCTTTTGCGTTCTTTCACTGGCTATTTGAGAAGTTGCATTTCACTGCCAGGAAGTATTTATACAAAGCAAATTTCAAAGTTGTGCACATATTTGAAGAAAATGAAATTTAAGGCCCTGTCACAGCAATGAACTCCTTCCAGAGAGACCTCATGCGTGGACCCTGAATGCAGAAAATGCCTGGAGAAGGTCACTGCCTCCGCAGGATCTGCATTCGCCCTCCTTCCATGATGTCCAGACTGTGGACACTCACTAATGCCATCATTTTAGGTGGACTTATACGAGGTAAAAATAAAATAAAATAATCCCCCAAATCACGTTATGATTTCCTGACCATTTTTGTTTCAGCTGTATTTGCTTTAGAGATCACTCTGGGAAGAATAAATACATTAAAAATAATATTTGTAAGGAACAACAGGGAATTTCAAAGTAAACATATATATTGTGGAAGAGGAAACATTTTTTTTTTAGCAGTGGATGTGGGTGTCCACACCTAGTAAGAACAGTAATGTAAAAAAAATAGTTAAGCCTTCTATTTTTGTCCACAGCTAGTATTTAAAAAATTTTTAAAAAGCATTAGTTCAATGGTTTCTTTATATGTTGTAGAAAGCAAAGACAACAGAGAGTGGATTCTGTATTGAATAAAGTAGTATTGCAGATTATTTGCTTGGCTTGGAACGTCATTACTACTTTCATTTTCACAGTGTTTACTTACACTTTTTTTTCAACATCAGGTATCCTGGTGGAGAATCAAATTAATGGGTAAGACTTCCATGCAAAACACTGAAATTTAGGTATGGAGGCTTCTTAATG
Organism: Todus mexicanus; assembly: GCA_013389965.1. Lineage (NCBI taxonomy): Eukaryota > Metazoa > Chordata > Aves > Coraciiformes > Todidae > Todus > Todus mexicanus. The sequence goes on along the minus strand of WEIS01008936.1, from coordinate 1,913 downwards.
ATGCTGACTCAAAAATAATATTGATAGCAGAGCTGAATATTTCACCTGAATGAGAGTGTGAGGGATGAAATTAGGATTCTGGAGTCATAAGATCTGTTTGCAGATCGTGCTGAATCCCAGCGAAATTGGGGTTCCCATCTGATTGGGAAGCTCAGCCAGGGATCTCCCATGGGCCAGGGTTTGAAGTGGGTTTGACACTCCAAGTGATGAGCAGCTGGGGAGTGAAAAAGATCTTGCAGGACATAATCAGCACATCCTGGTTGGGGATCAATGGCAGCACCAGCATTAGCTCCAGAACACCCTGGATTTCTTTCTTTCCCATCTCTTGATGTACATTAGCATTGAATATGACGTACCCAAAGGATGCCAGAAGGAGGATTTATTTTTTAATAAGGGGGGGAAATAATTTCATAACCCAATATTAAACGCTTGCGCACATAAGACAGACACGTGCTCACACACCCCAGCAACAGCAGCCTTGGTCCTATAAGTGTTTGCTTATATAAAGGAATAAAACTTGTGTGTTTGGGGTTCATTAATATACATTAACAATTGTAAATGTTCTGCCTGAATAAAAGCTGTTTGCTTTACTACTTCAGGGTTTCTGCCCTTTTGGGACATACAATGGGCAAATCAAATACACTGATAGAGGGTTGTAAGTGTTGTAAGTTATAGTTAAATAAAATAAACAGGCAGATACAGACACTTCTGCTCTGCTATAAAAAGACTGCATATGCTCAGTGCAGGTTTTCTTAAGGTAAGGGACAGAGCTTAGAAAGCTCTAAGGCAGCTAGATTTGCCCATATGGGAAGGCGGTCTTTCACTGATGATTTTGCAGACAGAAATTGCCCATCTGCACTGTTTGCAGGTGTTTTGAATGATTATATTATTAGCTCTGTCTGTTCAACTTTGCTTTTTTATGGTGGCTTTAGTATTGCAGTAAATAAAAAAAAGAAATATATAAGCAGCCATCTGGTTCCCAATTTTTGACTAGCGCTCTTTGTCAAGAAAGAAAAAAGAATTCTCAGATATTATTTCCTAGTTCTGAAACACTGGCAAATGAGAAGAACAAATCCCCAAATTCTGACCTGAATATAAAACGGGGATAGAATTTTCTCCTTTTTATTTAACTTGCTCTGATTAATCCATTTAAAAGCAATTGTCTCTGTTCTGTTCTCATTTGCGCCTTTGTGAAGTCAGTAGAGTAGTTCTGGACTTACACCACCCATCTAGGAGCAGAATCTCCTCCTGCTGAAACTGGGGGGGAGAGGGGGGAAGGTTGTGTGCAAATTAAAGTGAAAGCAATCATTGTGAAACCATTTTCTATTTTTCTAAATGGGCAACAACAACAGCTGGGAAGTGGTCCTTTGCTGCTGGATTTTACAGGGAGAATTCACATTTCTCAAATATATTTTTGCAAAGCAATGATGAAACTTTGCAAGACCTTTAGGAATAAAGAACAAGCTATTTGCTATCTCAGCAGTAAGTTCCCAATTTTTAGACTGCATTTAGGTTTCTCCGAGCATAATATTTGATTATTGGCAATATGTTTCCAGTTAAATATTTCATATAGTGCATAAAGGCCTCTTCTGCTCTCGAGCATTCT
>WEIS01008935.1:0-13107 GCA_013389965.1 Todus mexicanus | reverse complement strand
GAGCAGAGGGCTTATTTTGGGGGCTTCGCTGACAGAATTGCGCGGCTCCTCGTGTGCACTGATCAGAATGAGGCATTTCTGCTAGATGGGTGCATGAAGCATTCACTGCTGCACTGGCAGTTAACGTTTGGAAGGATTGCGACTAAGAAGAAAGCAGCCAGTGCTCTCAGCGATGTTCAAAACCAAGTACCATGCACAGCTACCGTACCTACCTCAGACCTTGAGCAATAGGAGGACAATACCAGTCCCCACTAGCGTATGATGCCAAATAAGCTTTATGTTGTTGGGACGTGTTTTCAACAACAGCACGAAGAGTTTAAGTTACCACCAAGTGACATTGCACAGGTTTGCCCTGCTGGTGACCAGAACAGACACAGCTTTTCCCATGGACTCTGTGCATGCAGGTGCAGCTGAGAACTGTACAGATTCACAGCTGCATTTTACCATCCCACCTATAGCAGCACTTACGTGTACGTTAGACTTACTCGTACGTTTTAACATAGATTTGTAGCCCCTAAATGTTATTTTTGCTTTCTTGAGGTCTGTATAGCTTCTGTTCCGTGAATTGAAAGGATGTGATTAGAGAGGGAGTGTTGCGCTAATACTGAACCTTGCCTTTCCTTCTCTTTTGTCACCAACTCGGAGCAGTGTCTGGAAAGAGCAGTCCTGTAGAAAATCAGTGACAAGTGAGGGACCTGTGAAGAGACAGAAAGCATGAGGCTGCACACCTGCGTTCTGTGAACCTTGGACAGAATGAAATAGTGGCACAACTGAGAATAGAACTTTTATCATTAGCTGTCTTTAGAAACAATAGATCTGATATGCTGTAGGAATAGATGTTTGGATGTTTCATGTGCACACTGATGTCATCCCCACCTGCTTATCAACAGAGGCAGATTATCAAAACCCAATGTAATAGAGATAAGAGTTTAACAGAGCAGCACCCAGACACATGTACACATTGGCCATGTCACTCATTCAGCCTGTGTGACATCAGGTTGCCATCCTGTTACTTGCTGCATCACCTGTTGACAGCTGAGTCCTGACATCCCAGAACCTGAGCTCCCGCTCCATGGCTACGCACAACAGTTGTTTGTAGACCCAGGTCTTGCCATGTGAACCAAACAGTTGACTGGGGCTCCAGAGGGCAAGTGCCATCTGGCGAACGCATCAACACAATGTAGTCAGACAAGATGTTGTTGTGCTCCATTAGATCTTTACTGAGTTTGCCTTTATACGTTATGTTCATATCCTCAGGAAGAAGCACATTTTGTCTCTCTGCTCTCTCCTTTCCCCCACCGCCCTCTTAGACAGCCACACATCGCCTTGTTTATTTTCACAACTGGTATGTGAGGAGACAGGCCAAGGAAGACCCTGCTCACTGCACCTACAGACTTGCAGTCACCCATCATGAGTCAGAGATTGCCAGAAACAGCAGGACGGTTGGTGCAAGAACACAAACTGTCGGTGCTGGAAGCTGAAGACCCAACAGCTGGAGTCACATGTGCCGGCACCTGCAAAGGAGCATCGGAGTCCCCATTCTCTCTGGCTGGTCCCAGAAGTGCATGTGGTTCCCAGGAACAATGATTGATATCAGATATTGAATCATTTTAGTGGGAAGCTGCACGTTAATGCCTCACGTCCCACAGACAGAACAGACTGCAAAATTGGAAGCAGACAGGAACCCATATTGCTGCTAGCAAGTGTCAGAAAGCTTCTGGTGAGAGTTGAGCCTTTAGTGCTTTCTGCAGTCCACAAGCCCAGCATTACTTGCATGGACCAGCTTGGCTTCCTCTCAGGCTGGCCCAGACACTCACACAACTGAAATCAAAGCCTCTGAGCAGCACAGGGGGTCATCGCTTAACAAAGTGATCCAAAATTAGGCAGCTGTGAGCAGCGCTCACACCAACAAGGGCTTTACAGTAAAATATCTCATGCACCACAACTTCTTCTGAAATGAGATGCTCTTAGGACACTTGTCACAGCTTTAAAAGTCCTCACTTGGTGCTGGAAATTAATCCTCACTTTCAGATGGGCAAATAAATATTGGCAAGGGCTTTGGAGAAACAGAGAAACAAACAGTGAGATCTGAGAGTCCCTTTGGCCTTTTTCCTTTGCCAGAGGATTCTTCTGAAGCTCTGGGACTCAACTCTAGCAAACTGTATGTGGGCTGCTGTGTGTCCAAAGAAGGGCAATGAGGCCATGGTGAAGGGTCTAGAGAACAAGCCTTATGAGGGTCGTCTGAAGGAACTGGGATTGTTTAGACTGCAGAAAAGGAAGCTCAGGGGAGACCTTAGTACTCTCTATAACTACCTGAAAGGTCGTGGGTGTTGATCTCTTCTCACAGGTAACAAGTGATGAAACATGAGGAAATGGCCTCAAGTTGTGCCAGGGGAGGTTTAGGTTGGACATCAAGAAAAACTTCTTCAGTGAAAGGGCTGTTGAACAATGGCACAGGCTGCCCAGGGAGGTGGATGGTTCCCATGGGGACTGGGAGATGTCCCCATCCCTGGAGGTATTTAAAAGACATGTAGATGGGGTGCTGAGGGACACGGTTTAGCTGTGGGATTGGCAGCTCTGGTTTAACGGTTGGACCTGATGGTCCAACAGGGAAAGCACTGGCTGTGTGTGCCAGGCTGTGTCCCGTGTGCATCAGAACACGGGGGAAATGGCAGCACTTGTAGCAAATCCTGCACTGATTGGTGCTGGGTATCTGGCGAGGGAGCTAACGCAGAACCGGTTGCAGTTCGTGCCCTGTTGTAGTCCAACAGTTGCTGTTCTCTGTTTCCCTTCACCAGCACCCTGTAAGGGCATTGTGTTGATAACACCCTGCAAGGCCAGGGAATCTACACATGTGAGGATGGAGTGGTCCTTCATGGCACAGAGAGCTGAGCGAACCAGCCCAGGAGTATGAGAGCAACAGATGGCTGATATTAAAAGAGCAGTATAATGACAACATTCAGCATGGAGTTTGTTGGATTTATTACCCGGTAAGCCTGACTGCCTGCTCTCATCATTGCCGAGTAGCACCATTACGGATCTTTCTTTTCTCCCCAGCTGAAACAAAGACCCACCAGGACCCAGCTATCCAAAAGTCAGCACACAACAGTCTGGGTGTATGCCCTGTGCAGTCTGATTTTGGGTAATCCAACATTCAGTTATACCTTTTCAGTGTTGAACACGTATCTGAAGATGTTTCCTTGGCCTTTTTGATATAAACACCTGAAGCTGTTAGATCTGTGCTAATCTATGCACTCAGTGCTTGTGTCACATGGAAGGAAGGACATTGGCTTTTGCCTATTTCAGACAACGTAGAAACTCCCATTCATTACTTTTCTCAATTTTACCCTGACTGGAATGACTTTGCCCGGCTTCTTTGTGTGTCTGCTTCACAGTCAGTTTCATGATCTCACATCTGAACTTACTGTAGCTTAGATCGCTTCTTTAGGAAGTTGGGAAAAACCTTTTAAATTTGGTGAAGATAGTGCAGTTTAACTAAAGGCTCTGCCTTTTCTTTCTTGCCTGCGCTTTCAGGATGGAGGCAGCCTTGTGGGAGAAGTAAATGAAGAGGGGCAGATGACCAGAGAGAAGATCGCCTAAGTGTACCCTGATGGAAAGACGGCGTATTCTGGAAGGTTCATAGATGGAGAAATGATAGAAGCAAAACTGGCAACTCTGACATCTGTAGAGGACGGGAAACCTCAGTTTGAAGTCGTACCAGGCAGTAACTTCAGCTAACACAGCAACTTCTATTCTCACTGCCAGCTCTTTGCTGCAAACAGCTAGGTTTCTGTAATGGTCCCCATTAGAGATGCTCGAGGCTGGCTGTGGTTTAATAAAAATTCAGGCTTTTATCTTGTTGTCTGTGATTTTAATGAAGATTAACTAATAGGGATTAAGCATCACAAGGAAGAGCATAGGTAAAAATTCAAGGCAAGATATTCAGTTTAACTTTGATAATCCATTGTGAAGTTACTGCCCCCGGGTGAGCCCTGTGTTTGGCTGCTCCATGCAGACAAACACTCACACGTTTGCCTTTGGGCTGAGCTTTGCTGGGCACCTGAGAAAGCCGAGTGGAAAAAGTAGGAGCTGCCTTTGGCTGGAAACATGGGAGCAGAGTCGCCTGATCCTACCATGTCCTTGTGTCTGGAACTCCCTGAGCTCTGAGCTCTGTTGCAGCCCAGCGCTGAGTATACACCCGGTTACAGGGGCCAAGCAGCCTGGGGCCGGGCTGGCTCCCAAATCCCTTTTGGCTGCCTAGGGGAGAAAAGGGTCAGAGGTTTGTGCCCCATCCCACTGCAGTGGGAGAACTGTGTTGGGGCAGGTCATGGGGCAAACCCCCTCATTCTTGTCTGGTAGTGATGGGTGGGTGGGTGGCTGCCCCTTGCACCACCACCCAGTGCTATGATGTTGCTATGATGTTACTATGATGTCATCACACATCAGAACACACCCTGCTCCCTCCCCTTCTGGATCTGGGGGGCAGCAACAGGGTCTTCTCACGGCTCGGGACGTTTGGCAGTGGCAGACATGTGCAGGTACCGATATGGCCGCAGATCCAGCTCCCGCCGGAGCAGCCGCCGGAGGAGATCCCGCTCCAGGCGTCGCCAGAAGCTGAATCACAGACGGAGGAGCCGGATCCGAGGTCGAAGTGAGAGCGAGGGTGATGAGTGTCCCCTGATGCTGTGGGGAAGTCCTGGGGACGTGGGCGTTGGGCGATGGAGGGGTGGCGAGGCTGGAGGGAGCGGGGCAGGGCACTCACAGGTGGTTCTTTTGACCCAGGTCGCCGATCTCGGACACGGAGGATGAGGAGGAGTAGGAAGAGGAGGACACCATAATCACCAGCATCCTCCCATTCAAGGGTGTCCTGGCCATCGGCTGCCCCTGCCCCAGGAGGTGACACCATCTGCAGAGCCGTCTGCCCGAGGACCCTTCACACCTCTCAGCTCAGCCTGCCAATAAACTCCTCATCCCACTCCAGGCTCCCTGGTCCTGTTTCTGCCACCAGGTGACTGGGTCACTGTGGTTTAAAGCCCGACAGCTACAGGCGACATGTATGGCCAGACATGTAGAGCTGGACAGACTTGCTGCTGTTTATCTAGTTTATTTGGTGGGGGTTGTTTGGGGTTATTTTGAAGGGGTTTGGCAGGGGTTTTGTGAGCTCAGTTTTGCTGCTGCACTGGCTTTCCCCACCCGTAGGAGCTACCCATGATGGGGTGCAGGTGGGTGAGCTGGGCAGGGAGCTGGGCACAGCGCTGCTTGAGCACCGCTGCTGCTTATTTTTGTACTGTTTACTTTAGTCTCTTTCTTTCTTTCTTTCTTTCTTTCTTTCTCTCTTTCTTTCTTTCTCTTTCTTTCTTTCTTTTTCCTTCTTTTTCCTTCTTTCCTTCCTTCCTCCTTTCCCCTTTCCTTTCCTTTCCTTTCCTTTCCTTTCCCTATTGTATTTGGGTTTTCTCTTTCTTTTTTACCCCCTGTTGCGCCCCCCTCCCTGCCCTGAGCAGCAGCAGCAGGAGCAGCAGCCCGGCTATGGGCAGGCCCTGGCTGCTGTGGAAGGAGACACACCTGGCTGGGGGTGGAGAAGATGTGCTGCTGATGGTGGTGGTGAGGTGCAGGGTGTGGGATGGGTGTTGCTGAGCTCTTCTGGGTGTGGGGAAGCTTCACCCAGGCTCTGGCTTTGCTGCTGCCTTGCCTTGCCCTGGGCAGCTCTCGGTGGTAGAGGTGGCTGGAGACTGCAGCCACCCCTGGGGAGCAGGTCCCCAGTAGTAGCTCTGGGGGTGCCAGAGCTCGTGCCGGCTGTGGGAACCTCCTGACCCCGCTGCAGGGCTGGAGCTGCTGCCTGGCCACAGCAATGGGATGATGGAGCCAACAATATCGAGCAGACCAGAGCCTGTGTGTTGGGGCTGGATGTGGCTCTTGTGTCTTTCCACATGTCCTTGGGGCCCACTGGACCTGCAGCTCGATGCTGGGCCTCGCCAGGGGCACGGTGGACCCAGCCCATTACCCTGGGTGTTGTTGGCCTCAGGGAGCACTACCCAGTGTCACCTCAATAGTGCGCAGGGAGCCAGAGGGCATAGGATGGTCATGGGGTGACTGAGCTTCTGTCTGATGGAGCTGCTGTCCCTGAAAAAACATAAAGCTCGCATGTGAAGGAGCTCTGGGTGCTGCCCAGTAACCGCGGATGGTTTGACACGCGTCTGGGGCGCTCTGGGGTGCTCTGACGGGGGCGAGCTGGGTGCTGGGCATAGACCTGCGCCGGGGAGATGGAGCCTGACTGGGGCTGTCTCCCGAGAGCAGAGGAGCTTCTGCAGGCCTCCAAACGAACAAACGGGGCTGTCCAGCAGCTGCAGAGATGGAGCAACACAGAATGTCCCGCCCGGCCCAACCCAACCCGACCAGACCCGACGCGCTGAGCGGGGCAGTGTGACCCTGTTTTGGCTGCTCCCGGGGCCGGGGGCGTCGCCGCGGCCGCCCCGGGCCGGGTCGGGGGCGCTGCGGGGTTGGGAACGGGAACGGGCGGGCGGCGGGCGGGGCTATGCCCATAAAATGAGTGGGTGGGACCATGCTCATAAAAGGGGTGGGCGGGGTCGGCGGCGGGGCGGGGTCGGAGCGGGGAGAGCGGCCCCGCTGGCACCCGGCGGGGCTCGGCAGCGGCCGGGGTTCCCCAGGTTCTGGGATTCCCCAGCTCCTCGGGCACCGGGAGAGCCGACCCAGCCCGGCTGGGGATGCGCCACGCCGGGGATGTTGCGCCCACTACATGAACTGGGGGAGCTGGATCGCTGCTAGGACGTGGGTCAGCGGAGGGTGAGCGATGCCAGGGGGCAGCCCTGCGCTGGGCTTGATGTCTCTGTGCTGTCTCTCTTGCTCTCTCTCTGCGGGTTACATCCCTGCCGCTGTTATTCCTGTTGCTACTGTTCTCGTTGTGGTTTACGGCAGTTATCAAACTGGGTTTATCTCAATCCAGGAGTTTTACTGGGGTTTTTTTCTCCATTCTCCTGCCATCCCACTGGGAGGGGAGAGCAGTGAGCGAGCGGCTGCCTGGGGGTCAGACCCCGACCCTTGGGCGCAGAGCCCGTGTCCTGCGCTTGGGCTCCAAAGGGGGCTCGTGTGGCTGGGTCAGAAGCAGTGCCCAAGTCCTGCATTGGGCAGACTCAGAGCCAGGCTCAGGGGCTGCTCTTGGGGCTCAGCAACAGCAAGTGAGTCCAGAGGGGTTCGGGGCTCAGGCATGTGGAGTTGGGAGGGGTTATACACGTTCCCGTCTCGGAAACAGCAGGTGGGGAGTTGGAGTCAGAAACAAAGTGCGTGCTGCGTTTTGGGGACTTGAAACCAGACTCGTTTGGCTGCATTCTGAGCTCAGAAACACAGACTAAGTCAGTCGTGCGTGATTGGGCTCAGGAACAGAGACCAAATGCTGCATGTTCAGGGGCCAGAAAAAGAGACTAAGTGCTCCATTTGGGGAACTTGAAAACTTCTTACAGTGAGGGTGACAGAGCCCTGGAACAGGCTGCCGAGGGCAGTGCTGGAGTCTCCTTCTCTGGTGATGTTTAAAACCAACATAGATGAGTTGCTCTGGGTGATCCTGCTCTGGCGGGGGGGATTGGACTTGATGATCTTTTGAGATCCCTTCCAATCCCGAACATTGTGTGATTCTGTGACCAAGTCCTGCGTGCTTGGGGTCAGAAGCGGAGATTAAATCCTGTGAGTTCAGCCTGTGGAACAGAGACTAAATGCTCTGTGCTCACGGATCAAAAGCAAAGACTCCGTGCTGCATTTTGGGGCTGAGGTACAGAGACTGTGCTGCATTTTGAGAACTTGAAACCAGAAACTAGGTGTTGTGTTCTGGGAACTTGGAACCAGTCTCATTTGGCCACATTCTGAGCTCAGAAACACAAAGTCCTGCATGATCAGGCTCTGGAACAGAGACCAAGTGCTGCATGCTGGTGACTTGAAACCAGGTTCACTAAGCCCATGTTTGGGCTCATAGAGACTAAGTGCTGCATGTGGGATGCTTGAGACCAGGTCCTACGTGCTTGAGCTCCCAGGAAGACTAAGGGCTCTGTTTGGGGCTTGAAACAAAGCTCCTTTGGCCAGCAGCAGATTCGATCAAGTGCTGCATTGTGGGGACTGGCAGCAGAGCCCCGTGCTGTGGTTTGGGGCGCATCCCAACCTCACACACAGGCTGGGGATGCTGGGCTCAGCTGCAGCACCGGACACTCAAAACACAGGGCCAGTTTGGTGTCTCTGTAGCTGCACTGCAAGAGCTGAGCATTTCCCAGGCCTGAGAACAGAGCCTCAAATCCTGCACCTTTTGGCTCAGAAACAGAGACTCTCGCTGCTTCTGGGGCCAAAGCCAGGGGCTGCTTAGGCTGTGGTGGGGAGAGGCAGGAGGGCACAGGTGTCTGGGTGGTTGGGAGAGGGGGGTGGGCAGGTGCATGGAACATCACTGGAGGTGGGGATTTGGTTGTGTTGTGTCCCAAACCCTTGGGACACTGACCTGCACTGTGCTGAATTAAATGTTGGACTTCAGTTCTAGGCAAAAAATGCTTTACTCTTCCTTTTTTTGGCCCAGCTGTTCATTCCCAGTGGACAATGACCAGACTAGTTATTCAACAAGAAACACCAACTCATTAGGCAATTATGACGTTGATTATTCATATGCAAGTTTCAACAATGAGTGATTTACAGCCTGGCCAAAAGCTAGATTTGTGTCACAAGCACAAGTTTATTCAGCTTCATTCAATTCAGTTTTTTCAAGCTGGAACTCGAGCAATCAACAAACTGGAGACACAGCCAAACTGGAACTGAGCATCAGCTGGAGAGGACACAGCCCTGAAGATGAAACCGAGCTACAGCCAAAACCAACTGGAGCCATCCAGGAGCTGGGCCTGAAACACAGGGAGAAGAAACAGTGAGCTGGGGCTGTGCGTGAGCTGGAGCTGTGAATGAGCTGAACCTGAAACCAGGACAGAAACAAACAGGAGGTGTAATCAAAACCAAACTGGAACTATCCTGGAGCTGGACCTGAAATAAAACGGGCACAGAAACAACCAACTTGAAGCTGCAAATGAGCTGGACCCACGGTGAAGGGAGCTGAAACTGTTAGCGGAATAGGAAATAACCTCTGAACACCAGCACAACTTGAGATTGTGTTAAGCAGTGGGCATTTCTCATGGGATCACTCCACCCAAGGAGCACAGCGTGCATTGAATCAGCTGCTGGGGGAGGGGTGTTGGGTGAGAATGGTCTTCATCCACATGGATCCAAAGCCCTTTCAATTGTCACAGATTTTTAAACTTCAGTAACACAAGATGCAGTTGATTTCCTTACAAATGTATCATTCCCCCCTTTGGAGCTCTTTTGTCCCTGGAGCTCAGCTTCTAAATAAAGTTATAATGTCACTTATTGCTCCCCAACTAGCTATAACACTTACACTACTACCTGTGACATACAAACATTGCTAATGGACGTGTTATTAATATACTTATTATTACTCCACTCAATTTCTTAAGCTGTAAACTCAAATTAGATATCCATGATGCCCAAGAATCCATCGTAGGGCGCGAGAGAGTTGAGCAAAAGAAACAAGGACATTTTACACAAAGCATATTCACAAAAAGATGCAACTCTTATAAACGTGGTGTAAATCCCATTGGATATCTGATATGCTACATAGTATAGTGTTACTATAGGTCATCAATTAAGGGCCTGGGGTTACTAGAGGTCAAATACACAAAAAATGAATTGGACCTCAAATAACCTCTTGAGCCAGAGTTACTATAGGTCACCAATTAAGGGTCAAAGGTTACCAGAGGTCAAATGCATGGAAATTCAAAATCTGACCTCTAGTAATGACCTCTTGTGCTAGGGTTACTATAGGTCATCAATTAAGGCCTTGGGGTTACTAGAGGTCAAGCGCACGAAAATTCTGAGTTTGACCTCTAATAACCTCTTGAGTGAGCCAGGGTTACTATAGGTCACCAGTTAAGGGCCAAAGATTACTATAGGTCAAACACACAAAAATTCTGAGTTTGACCTCTAGTAACCTTTTACATGGGGTTACTAGAGGTCACCAATCAAGGGTCAGAGGTTACCATAGGTCAAACACACAAAAATTCTGAGTTTGACCTCTAGTAACCTCTTGAGCCAGGGTTACTATAGGTCAGCAATCAAGGGCCAAAGGTTACTAAAGGTCAAATGCACGAGAATTCCAGCTTTGAGCTCTACTAACCTTTAGACCTGGGGTTACTATGGGTCTCCAATTAAGGGCCAAATATTACTATAGGTCAAGTGTATGAAAAAAAATCTGAATTTGACCTCTAGTAACCTTTGACCTGGGGTTACAATAGGTCACCAATTAAGGATCAAAGGTTACCATAGGTCAAATGCATGGAGGATCCAAGTTTGACGTCTAGTAACCTCTCAAGGCAGGGTTACTATAGGTCATCAATTAAAGGCCTGGGATTATTATAGGTCACACACACAGGTTTTGGACAGCATCAGGATTACTAGAGGTCAGAGATGAGGAACTTTAAAATGTACATGCTTGTGAGACTGGTCATGGTGATAGAAGATCAGAGGCTTTCCCAATTCCCCGCCCCAGGTCTCATGAGCGCAACGCCCCAAGCAAAAGATGAAATCTGACGCCACAGATTTCTCCTTTGCCTTTTTGAGGAGCTCCCCGTGCGCTGAACACATCCAGCACCATGCCACAAGTGAAAGAAACAGTTAGTTAGTGGAAAGAACTCCGTGGTTACAAACACGAGTCTGCTTCTCCCTGGCAAAGTATGAAAAGATGATGAAAAATTAATTACCTGAAGCAACCCTAAGGAACAGCATTTAGATTAAAGGCCTCTCTTTTTGATCAGAAGACTTGTCATGCAAGCATTTGGAAAGGATTTCACCAACTCAAAGCTTCTAGAGCACTGCTCTGTGCCATCTCCAATTTAGCTTAAGTATAAAACAGAAAACATAGGAACTATAGCTTCTAGTTAAATAGGTTCTTTCTAAGGAAACACAATAAACCACAAGATATCATGGTCCAAATCATCTAGATCCAGGATCAGTAGGCTGGCAGGTCCCCTTTCACCTGTAAGCAATAACAATGAAGTAAAAACCAATCTGTCCTGATGGCCTTCCAGCCTGTCCTCAGAGATTAGAGGGGCTGAGGGCAGCTGAGTTGAGCTCCTGAGTGGTACTCAATTGACCAGACTCAATATGGTCCCAAGGACGAGATTAAGACGCAAATGAGGTCAAATACTGGATATCCAAAACAGCTTTTATTATGAAAAAGGAAAAGCTGATAGCGATAGAACAGAGTAGAATAAAGACAGGCAGAAATCAAGCAAGAATTCAGGATAGTTTGGCAGAGATGATAGTCACCACCAAGGATCCAGCGGGTCTTATTGGTCTGTTTCTGGTGGGGAGAACACAGCTACTAAGCTTTGTTCCTGAGTCCTTATATAGAACTGATCACAAACCCTGTGGCTCAAAGATAGCCAGGGATATGTCCAGTTCCCCCCACAGTAGAGAGCCAAACTTCCTACCCAGTCACTCCCCCGGACTGGAAGAATCGAGACAGCGGGTCGCTATTGAATGGCATCAGGGTTCCCACTGATTGGAGTTTTTGAAGTCTTCACAGTCTTCGTCCAAGGTGCTGACATGAGAAAGATAGGAAGTATAGAAAGTAAAGAAGCAAAACAACGATACCAACAGTTATATCGATTAGCAATATTTTAAATCAAACATATCTAATCAAAGCTGTGTCCCAGGCCAGGCCTAAAGACTTGCTTCCAGCTCTTGGCAATCTGAGGAAGAAGGTGGTTGTCTACATGGACAACTGCAAGTCAGCCACGCATCAGAAGAACAAATACAGCAATGGTTAACAGCACAAGTGCCACAAAATTAAGTATCAGAGCAGCAAACATTTTTGTTGTTACTATCAATCGCAACCTTTGTAGTCAGAGCTGGAGTTGGTGGCCTGGCTCACCAGAGTTGGGATCTGCATACACAGCAGGAAAATTGATTTCCACGCCCACAGCCCAGAGCACGTGCACAAGTCAGGGCTAGGTGCTCCCATCTTGCTCCCATGGGTAGTTTGCCGCCGAGTTTGTTCTCAATAAGGCAGTGGGCAAAAACTTACTTATTTAATCCCTTATGCCACCCTATGGCTAAGATGACGGTTATTTGTTAGTAAAAGAGGCCAAGGGAAAGGGGAGAAAAAACCCAAACCCACCAAAAACCCAACAAAACACAAAAGCATTTAGACAGTCGTTACGATAGATGGTGTCATTTTATGTATGGTACAAATCAGTTCAACACCATCGGCCAAATTGGTAGAAACAAAATGCACATTTGATACAACACTTTAAATCATTTGTATAAAACAGAATTACATAAGGTAAAAATATTACTGTAACCAAACCACACAGCAGATGAAACAAAAGTCTCCTGACCCAGGCACCTCCCAGGAGTCAAGAGAATAAGTCCCATTCTTTCCATGCTTGAACAGGTACATGGCATGGGCTAGTTTGCATATACATGCCTTTGTCATCAGTTTTCAAGAAACAAGTGGAATCATTTTATTTGCCACAGACATTTTTCTCATTGCATTTAATACTGGCATTACAGGGCAAGGTATAGTTTTCAGTGACACCAGTAAGGTACACTTTTGTGCGGCTGGCTGGAGACTAAAAGGAAGAAAATAGTCCCCAGTGTCCAGTTCCTTATGGAGTTTACCTGCAAAGGAGAAAAAAAGAACATCATCATCAGTTTGTTTTGGGAACCAGGGGCAAAAGGTTATTATCAAAAAGATGGGATGACTCATCATATTGACTTTTTTGCTCCTTCTCATGAGTGTCCTTTGCCTTCCAGGCATGTTAATTCAATTTGATGGAGTTTCCAGTACCTGGGTACAGCTCCCACAGTGGGGAGTTCCACCAAAACTGGTTGGCCTGGAAAAATGTGACAATTTTTTAGGATGATCAGGGTCATATGGGGCTGGTATAATGGTTGGGACCTCCATACAATATGCAGTAATTTTCAGGCAATCCATTTATTCCACAACTGTTAACATTAAGTCACTGCTCAACCCATCCTGGCTTTCTCAGACTA
>WEIS01008932.1:3495-17595 GCA_013389965.1 Todus mexicanus | reverse complement strand
TTTTTTCTTCTTCTGCTCCTTTAAAATATTCTCCTTCAATCGAAGAGTTAACTTCAGCTTGAATGTACTTGAAAATTCAGTTCCTGGTACTTTTTGTTCTTCAAAAGAGAGCGCTATCCATCTGTGTTACTTTGCTTTCAACTCATCCCAGAATGTCAGATATCAGATAAGAGCAAGAGACTGATGAATGTGCATCCCAGCCTGACAGGGCAGGTCAATGTCAGGGAAATTTCCTTTTTTTCTTCTTCTTTTTGACTTCTTTTTGTTTTCACTACAACCCATTTGCCAGTATTTACTTTAGAAAATCGCTTCTCGACGGGGCTCAACTGGCTTAAAGCAATATTCCCTGGAGAATAGAACTAAACGTGGCTTAGTGGTCATGATAATGTTGGGTTGATGGTTGGACTTGATGATCTGAGAGGTCTTTTCCAACCTTAATGATTCTCTGATTCTAGTCTGTGATTTAGATTTACTTATTTTCTGACATCGTCTCCATTTGATACAGTATTTTATAATAGGACAGTGTCAGAAGCTTTAAGTTGACCACTGTGGTGGGCACCCTGTAGAAGATCCCTGCAGGGAGGCAATCCCTGCCCTGCCACAGTCTGTATCTAAGGAAGGGAGAGATCTGGGGGAGCGGGAGCAGAAGAGGGGTCTCTGTGATGATGCAGGGCTGAGAGCAGGACATTCGTGACCTGATTTCTCATCTCCAGACAGCGCTTTACTGTTCTCTCCAGTTTGCAGCACGCTGGACCCTTAAGAGAGCAGTGGTTTAGCCAGGACCAGCTGCCCTCAAGATTTGCATACTTGCTGTTGTAAGATCTACCTGCTTATTCATGCATGCACCGATTTTACACATCCCAATTACCATTAACTAAGCAGGAACTCGGGCAGGGTGCAAACCAGATGTCTGTGTCTCATCAGAGTGACAGGGTGGCCAGCAGCACGCAGTTAAACGGGTTCTCAGAGTGGAGCAAGCTACAAGTTTGCTTAGTAATCCCTTTTCCCCAATATTTCTACATTTTACCTTCTCTTTGTTTGACCTAAGAGGCTCATGAGCTTGACTTACTGGCCCATTAATAAGTTTTCCTGGTGGGAGTTTAGGTTTTTTGCTCTCTCACGTGTTTCAAAATTGAAATTAAACCAGCATAAGAGGTTTCTAAACAACAGTGGCCTGAAGTAAATGTCTTCTTGCAACTTTTCAACCTTAACTAAGCCTCTGTCTGTAACTGTGTACTGTAACTATATGGTAACTCTTGAAGAATTTGTGCTTCGGACTTCCTGAAAAGCCTGTTTCAAATGAATAATTAAATGTTTCCTGCTTGTAACATTAACTTTGTCCATGCAACTGAACAGATAAACAGAGATGTATGATTTGCACGGGCAAGCAGCTGTTAAAAACAGGCATCATGTTCTACTTTCAGTACCAAGAAGCACCAAAAAGAATGAGAGACTGAAAATTAAATAGATGAAGCCAGAGAGAGAGGAAAAAAAAGAGGAAGAGAAACACTGTTTAGTCATAGATAATACAAGCTCAAGGTAGAAAAAAATGAGAAGACATGGAAAATGAAAGCTGATCATAAGGCAAATAAAGGGAGCAGGGTCTTCAATGATGGAGAATAGACCTCTGCATCGTGCCCTTGTCACCCAAACAAAACTGTCCAAAAAATCTAATCAGGCAGAAAAATACCAGTGTCTTCTACCACCAGAAATACAGCAGGAAACCTGTAATGCATCGTTGAAAGGTTGAAGGCTTGTAGGACTCAGAACTTGATGAGTTCATTGTCTCTCTTCCCACAGTGAATCACAGAATCGCAGAATATCAGGGATTGGAAGGGACCTCGAAAGATCATCTAGTCCAATCCCCCCGCCGAAGCAGGACCACCTACACCAACTTCTGCAAAGAGTTTGGTTGCTCCTATCAGGTGGTTGCAGGCAATGAGAAGGTCTCCCCTGAGCCTTCTCATCTCCAAACTGGACAGACCCAACTGCCTGAGCCTCTCCCCACCCACTCTGTTAACCAGTCCCCTGACCAGCTTGGTGACTCTTCTCTGGACTTACTCCAGTCTGACAAGCCACCAGGTTCTCCAGGTCTTCTGGGAAGCTGCCTGCTGGCCAGTCCCCATGAGCTGTTGCATGGAGTTATCCCACCCAGCGCAGGGGTTTGCATTTGCTCTCCTTGCACCCCTCAAGGCTGCTCCTGGATCACTTCTCCAGCCTTTTCAGGTCCCTCTGACTGGCAGCTCTGCTCTCCAATACATAAACCCCTTTCCCCGTTTCAGCCTAATCTAAAACCCTCTGTATGTGTAATATTATCGATAAAAAAATGGGAAAGGTTTTACTCAGGTGTATTTATGGGACTTGTAATGCCGAGTCAAAAAAACGTGTAGACGTGGCGCTTCAGGACATGGTTTAATGGTTATGATAATGTTTAGTAGGTGGCTGGACTTGGTGATCTCAAAGGTCATTTCCAACCTTGATGATTTTATGATTCTATGAAAATTCATGGAAGCATTCACAGCGAATGCCCCAAAAAAATCCCCAAACTTACTTACTGAAGGAGAGGGTTGGGGTTTTGTGGGATTAAATGTGCTTAAAATAAAGATGTAGCAACATGCCAAGAAATTTATGGCTGCGGTTAAAAACCAGCAGTCCTCACCTGCGGGTTAACCACGTGCTTTCGAAAGGTGGCTTGAAGAGGCACAGGGCGCTTGATTTCAGGATGTGAAATATGTAAGAGCTAAATAAAATTGGTAGCCTGACACTTGCATGTTGTCTCTAACCCAGACTATCGATCCGTTTTATAATTATTAAACTGAACTGCAGGCGGTGCCCAGAGCGTAACTTAATTTTACGCCGAGATGAAACATGGTTTCTATCGGCGGTGTGCAGCAATTCTGCTCTTCGCTGCTAGGACGCGAGGCAGGAAGAAATGAGCAGACGCTGATGAGGAGGTTTAGGGGATGAAAAGCAACAGCCTGAGCTGAAATGCAATCACAGCAACTGAAAAATAGCTGCCTTCACAAACACCCAGCTTCAGCTGAGCAGCTAGAAACAGTCACAACTGGGTTTTCAGGGCAGTTTTCCTGGCTATTGGAATTTCTTGTAAGATTTCGCTAGTTTTGGAGAATTCATCATGTTGCAGAAGGAACCATTTAGAGCACGGAGCACTGAAGCCTGCTGGAATGGTGGTAAAGCAAGAGTGCAAAGCCTTAGGTGCTATCCTTTTTTAAAAAAGAAAAGCCCTATGCAACCACTATCCCACATGGCAAAGACAATCATCAAGCTGCTCATGAGAAGAGTAAAGGAAACCCTTGGAGATAAATTATAGCGTACTTAATCTTTTATTAAATTCGAACATAAGCTTTTCAGTAGAATCCTTGAATCATTCAGGTTGGAAAAGACCTTTAAGATCACCAAGTCCAACAATTAAGCCTACTCCACCGTGTCCTCAAGCGCCACATCTATGTGGCTTTTAAACACCTCCAGGGATGGGGACTCCACCACCTCCCTGAGCAGCCTGTTCCAAGGCCTGGCAGCCCTTTCCGTGAAAAAATATATGAGGCCATTCCCTCTTGTTCTGTCGCTAGTTACTGGTGAGAAGAGACCAGTGCCTATCTCCCTACAGCATCCTTTCAGGGAGCTGTAGAAGGCGAAAAGGTGGCATTGCTGATGATCTGGAATGAACTTGCAATGGTTAACCCCCCACCTCTCCCGTGAAAAAACGAAATATTTTCACTTCATTACAGCAGACACAATTTTTTCAAACCAAATGTGAAAGCTCCTACTGTTGAGCTGCACTAATTGATAGTGGAATACTCCCACGGAAACAGCTTCGCTTATTTTGATAATATCCTCATCTTCTGAGCAAAATAAACCTTGTTAGGCTCCCATTCCTCCCCCAGCTTTGCCCTTTCCTTCTGGCTGAAGTAGCCAGGAGACATTAAAGACCAACCACATAGGCGAACCTCCTTTCAACTTCTGTTAACAGGGGTATTAAAAAGACATTCCTAAATATCAGCTGAAAACCACTAGGTAATAAACTCCCTACTTAAAAGGTGGCTAGGTGTAAATTCCACACGTAGCCCTTTTCATCTGGGGAGCCAGTTGCTTGGAGATCAGATGTTTTAAATGAATTGCGGAGCTGATGTCACTTGTCAGTCGAGGGAGACTGTCACTGCTTGGAGGATCAAATAGTTTGAGGATGTAAAGCAAATCGATAGGTTCTGATCCTGCCAGGGTAATGCCAGAGAGGTGCTTGTCCCTATGGAAAGCCCCAATGAAATCAATAAGATCTGCTCGATTTTCTTCTCCATGAGCAGGCTCTTAGCTTGGCATTTTGGAGCTGCACCCTTGAGAATATTAAGGCTTTAAAATAGCATGATTTTTTACCAGCACCAGAGCTAGCCTAGTTCTGGTTTTACCCCAGGTGAATGACATTGTTTTCTCTTGTGCTAGCCACAGGTTTGTTTGGCCAAAGGCGGTAATACTTAGCCAGGCAATTTACACGTGGTTTACACTGATTATCGTAAGAGTTGTAGGCTCCCTTTGTAGGGCTGAACTCAGAATCACTCATGGTTCTCTTCCTGCCCTCTTGGAATTGTAGCTGGCTATTCATAAATATTCTTTGGCATATTGACCTCTGGGAAAAAAAAAAAAGAATGGAAAAAGTAGAAACAAAAGCTACAAAATCTATTATTATTATTCTTAAATGCTTCTATCCAAATTGAGGGGAAGCCTTAAAAAGCAGAGAAGCATCATCTGGTGGCTCACGTGACTCTGGATAACAAATGTGGTGGATGCTTTCCTTCCTTTATTGCCAGCTTGGGCATAAACGGAGGTGTTCGACACTAGTTTTCAGAAGTGTTGAATACCTGCTGCGTCTGCTGCAGTTAGTGCGACCTGCAGCTGCTCGCCCCACGTTTTATATACGGGCGACTGACTCCTTGCCCACACCTCTGTAAAGCAGGATGGTAACAGGCACCTCCACAGTGAGCGAGCGCTGTAGCAGCTAATTCTTGGGAAACCTCTTTTTAAAGAAGAGATGAAGGGCCTTTAAAAGCTTTTGGGAGATAGATGCTTTTTCACAACCTGCAAGATGAGGCTTTATCATCTCAGTGCTCTACAAGGATATCGGTATGATCTGCTTGTTGTCAATAAAGATTAGATTTCTGTCTTAACTTGTCCAGGAGGTTGACTGTGATGGGGTTAGTGTTGTTGAAACTCATTTCGTAGAATCATAGAATGTTTAAGGCTGGAAAAGACCTCTTAGATCATCGAGTCCAGCCTATGACCTACCACCACCACTCAGCTAAACCCTGCCACTAACTGTGGCATCCAGTCTGGCCTTAAACACCTCCAGGGACGGTGACTCCACCCCCTCCCTGGGCAGCCCATCCCAGGGGTTTATCCCCCTTTCTGTGAGGAAGAGCTTCCCAACATCCAACCTAAACCTCCCCTGGTGCAGCTTCAGGCTGTGCCCTCTTGTCCTGGCACAAATTGCCTGAGAGAAGAGCCCAGCCCCCTCCTGTCTACACCTTCCCTTCAGGTGGTTGTAGAGAGTGAGAAGGTCGCCCCTGAGCCTCCTCTTCTCCAGGCTGAACATTGATCCATGTTTCCCCAGATTCAGCCTGAATCCTTTCCCTCCCGTAGGATTTTTTACTTCTTTTTACCAGTCTGTTTCCCCTACTGAACTCACAGCTTGGTGGAAACACACCCTAATATACAGGAAAAAAAAATGTACACGAGTCCTTAAATAACAATACACAAAAAAATGCATTCATCTACCATACTTCTGGATAATAGAGATTACCTGGACAACATATTTTAAGTTTAAAACCCGAATCAGACATATCTATAGAAGCTCGGAAAAAAAATCTATTCCATGGTTTTATTTCAGTTTTTAATGGAAAATTTTGCCCCTTCCATGTCTCTGTGCTCCTCCTGCCTTCCGTAACGAACTCGGAAATATGAGAAATACATGAGAAATATGAATTCGGAAAATTTTCACCTTAAAGGAGGTGAAAATTGAGATGTTTGCCTTTTTACTGCAGAATAAACTACTGAGATGAAGATCAAAACTATCAGTCAAGCAGAAAATGCCTTATCATCTGATAAGTGTGAGTTCATATCTCATTGGTGTTAACCTCATATCTCCCTGCCTTTCATTACTGACAGCCCAAAGTGGAATTCCTAAAACGTGCAAGAGGTAGAAAAGGATAAACTTTGCAAACGCATTGATTATTTACTGATTTTTCAGGAATTTACTTTCTAGGAAGGTGCCCCCTGCAATAGTGGACTTTCTTAGCTCTTCAGGGGGAGAGCATCAAATAGTCTTCGGGCATAGAAAAATAAATCATAGAATCATCAAGGTTGGAAAGGACCTTCATGATCATCAAGTCCAACCGTCTGCTAAACATTATCATAACCTCTAAACCATGTCCTGAAGCACCACATCTGCACATTTTTTGAACACCCCCAGAGATGTTCTATGATTCTGACTCTCATACTTGCAAAATACAAAACGCCTTCGCTTTTTGCCTCTTCCTTATTCATCCCAGCAGTAAAGTCTTCCACAAGCTGCTTCCCAACATTTTGATCTCAAACTCATAAAATTCCCAGTCCTAGTGACTATGGTGAGTACTGGATTGGCTAGAGTTTTTTTCCTGAGTGGGTGTAGGGAAGATTTCCCAATCAGAAAGAAATGAGAACATTGTAGGAACCTGGGGGCTGTGAGGAGAAATGAGTGGCTATTTTTCCACACAACTTTAGGCTGCATCTACACCCGCAGACCAAACAGGCCCAGCAGCCCTTCTTTGGCTCAGAAGATATATATTATGGCAAAGTTTGCTTTCGTATGGGTAAACCTTTTCTCACCCCTATGTCCTTGGTGGCATCCCCTACACCGTAGTGAGGGGACATAGCTGGGTGGGTCCAAGCTAAAAGAGCGCCAGGGAGCACGATGGTAATAAAACTGGATGCACACCCACAAGGCAGTTTTCAAGCATGAGCATTAGCCCCGTATTATCTATTAATAGAGGAAAGCCTGTAATTTTTTCTTGCCCTTCAGCAGTTTAGAAGAGCACAAGCTTGTCTGATCCAAGGACATTTCATGCAACCAGAGCAGTTGTCCACAGTGCAATATCCTGCCTTGTGCTCTCTAAATATTTACCCGTAAGATAAAAGATAAAGGTGTATCTATAAATAATTTGAATTCCTCTTCCCTGCCTAATCTCATCCAAATCCCTATATATAATACAGAGATAAAATCTGACTGTGTTCACTGGTCATTTAAAGCAATGGCATCTTGGACACACGCAGAATGTTTCTCTTCTCAGTGTCTGAGCAACACTTTCTATGATTTACCCGTAAATTAGGAGTATAAATTAACTGGCAACATGCATTGCTGATAGTCAGCAAACAAATGACTTATTGAAACTGTTGCTTCTAAATTTACCTGCATTTAATTAACATTTGATTCCAAAATCAAAACTGCTGAGCAGAACAGTTTATATATATATAAAAATATGCTTAATATGTGTATTTTTCATATATTTAAGTATATACAAACACATATTTACAAGCTCCTTTTTCTTGGCACACCCTGGCAGAATTACCTCCTCTTCTACCTCCTCCTTCTAATTTTTATCTATTTATAGACTTCTAATTGTCATATTTACCAAAAAAGGAAAAGACATAAAATAAAAGCAGGGGACGTGTCAAATGGAAAACGGGCCCTATAAACACAAAACTGGGGAGGAAAAGAGAAAAAGAACGAGAGAGAGTTTTTAAGTGGGACAAAAAAAATCCAGCCAGTTCCCTATTTATGTGAAATTAGACCTTGTGTCTTCAGTTCTCTGAAGTCACAGAAAATACCTGTCATTAATCTCACCCTAATTTTAATTTGTAGCGGGTATTTGTAATTCTCAGGACTAATTCTTGTCCCAATTTTCAATTTGTAGCAGGCATCTGTTATTCTTAGGACTGCTTCAGCTCATTTTCCTTACAGAAGGAGCAGAGCAGAGCTCAGGATACGATAGTGTAATCATCGAAGCCAAAGTAATCCTGTCTGTGGGGAGCTGTGCCCCAAGTTTCTGCGTGGGGGAGGTGTCACCATGGTCAAACTGGTCTCAGCCTGGCTTGAAACGCAAAAAAACCCCTTCATTTTTTAACTCCATCTTATTCATCCCAGCATAAACTCAGTAAGTCTCCCAGAAACAGCTTCTCAGTGTTTTGATCCTAAACTCATAACATTCACAGAAGACTTCCTAATGACTATGGCCAGCATTGGACTGCTCTTTTTTTTCTTTTTTCTGGGTGCTTGTAGTGAGGATTTCCCAATCGGAAAGAAATGGTGTATTCCAGAAAGCCTCAGCTTGCTTCGTCTCCGTGCTGAAGGGCATCTCCCCCAGGTTTTTTTCAGAGTGGGTTATGGTGCCTACAGCAATCATCACACAGAAGGAACCTCTAAAAGAAATCCTGCTTTCCTTTTTCCTCCAGATTCACACTCTGCCTCCCCTTCTTTTCATTCTATCTTATATTTTGCTTCCATTATTTGCCGACACAAAGCCGTGGCTGGCAGCCGAGCTGCTTAGTAGTTCTGGATGCTTTTCCTGGCTCTCTTAATGATTTGCTGTGTGATTTTTTGGGTAAGCTAGCCATTGCCTCTGCCTGTCCTTTCCCCCAGAGTAAGAGAGACCATTAATCATCCCTTTGAGCTGTTCTGAAACCTACAGATGAAAAGTGCTTATTATTCATGCTATTAATTTGTAGGATATATATTTTCACTTGAACTGCTGAACAAATAACTTGGCTGTTGCAATGAGTGAGGGCTGGAAAAGGTGGTTGGTTTGTTTTCTGGCAGAAGGATGGGTTCCTAGAGGCAGACAATTTCGCAGAAGTAGCTTCTGGTCTTCTCTTTCACACATCTAATCCGTGTTTTACTTTGAATTAAATTTCTATGTAAAACATTTGTCTGGGCCCACAGGTTATCACAGTTTCTTACTTAGATTTTGTCGACGTTGTTGTTGTTTAAATTCCATTTTGCCACTTCTTTTTTGAAGCGTTACTTTGGCTTTGCTCACAATTACAGATTTCCTTTCCGATTTCCCAATCATGATTTAAAATAGCAAATGAACCTACAGGCTGCAGAGAAGGCGTTGTCGTTCTGTCCTCCTTTCTCCTATTGAAAACCAAAGTATTCCAGAGAGAAGTTACAGTCTAATGAGAAGAGAAATCCACAGAGCCGGAACACGCACAAATCCAAACAAACTATCTGTGGCTTTCGTGATTAAGACCCAGATAATGAGAGACTATTCTAGCAGCAGTTATCACGGATCAAATCATCACTGCTGTGGCACCATCACCTTCCAACAGTTACACAGAAATCAGGGCTCGACGGCTTGAATTCAGCGCTTGTTTTAGGGAATGCTAGCTTTAAATTCTACATCCCTAAATTGCCTTAGTAAAATGGTTCATTTTCTTTTTCCTCTCTCGCCGCTTCTCCCCCCAGCGCAACGTTACACTTAGATGTGTCGCCTTAATTGGTTTAGTTGCAAGAAGATAATCTTTTTTTTCCTCCTTTCTCGCTGTTGCCTGTTGAGCTTAAAGACTTTTTAGCTGAAGGTTGATAATTATCATTGAGAAGAAACTAGCACATCAGGAGTTCATTTTCCATCTTAGCACTTGTGGTGCTCCTTTGAACTCCTCTCGCCAAACCCACGTTCCCACTCTGTCACTTTCCCCCCTCCATCATAAAAAGGTCTCGGCAGCCGGCGGCTCCAGCCTTTGCTGACGGGCAGAGGGCATTGCTTCTCCTGAGAGCTCCTCCGGCATGGACAAACTGCACGAGACGTTGATAAACATGGAAGATGCTTTGGGTTCGGAGCACTCGGTCTGCTTATCATCCTGGGATTGGAAAAACGCCACTGGGGCTTTCGAGCTGCACCCCGTCTCATCTCCGCACAGCTTATCCCCAACACCTTCCTTCGAATCCTATTCTTCATCCCCTTGCCCGGCGACGGCAGAGACTCCCTACGGCAGCGGCGGCAGCCTGGTGGGCTACAGCTTGGTGGACTTTCCCCCTGCTTACCTGCCCAGCCCCGGGCAGGCTCGGCTGCCCAAGGGCACCAAGGTGCGGATGTCCGCCCAGCGCAGGAGGAAAGCCAGCGAGAGAGAGAAGCTGCGGATGAGGACCCTGGCCGACGCGCTCCACACGCTGCGCAACTACCTGCCCCCCGTCTACAGCCAGCGGGGTCAGCCCCTCACCAAAATACAAACCCTAAAGTACACCATCAAGTACATCAGCGAACTGACGGAGCTCCTCAACAGCGTCAAGCGGGCGTAGACCCCCACCTGGAGCCCCGAGTCCAGCACGCTCAGGATCTTTACAGACATAAAACCAGCAGAATTCCTTCCTCACCAAAGTGCGGTGGCACGGGGGGTGCAAGAGGAGGATGGAACAAGGGAGGGAGAGCGAGGGCCACTGTCCTACATAAGACGTGATGCTGGAAGGTGATGTAGGATTGCCTGAAAACCTGAGCTGAAGGTTGCCGAGACAGAAGTCTTGGGTTTTGCTTTTTCAAATGTCTTTTTTATGTCTCTTCTTTTTTTTTTTTTTTTGGTGTATTTTTTTTTGTATTAATAACCTTCTGAGAAATGTTAAACCTAGTCTGATATAAAAGTCAAAAAAAAACCCCCCACCCTGACTGATCTGGCTTGGATTTACACGCCACTGCTATGGCTGAGCTTCTGTTTAACAAGGACAATTGCAAATCCGTAGGTTTTAAACGGAGTTTTCAAAAAGTAAATGCCAACAGCGCTCTAAGAATACTAAGTGTATTGATTTGTAGGCACTTTAATGCTAGGATGAAGAAGAAAATACGTGTATAGTTAGTTCAAGTATGGTCTATTTATCCCTGTTTCCACTGTACCTAAAAATCAAGAAGCTAAGAAATAGAGAGAACATCTTTGCTCGTAAATAAATAAAGATCAGTGTCGTAGTCTGGATCTTGTATTATATCTGATAAGTAAAAGTCTAATAGTGATGGCTAAATGTTGAAAACGAAATATAAGCACACTGACTTTGTATAGATAAATTGCTGTTAAATCCTACCTTCTTTATTATGTAGAGAGAAACATACGATTTTTCTGTATTTAATGTACAAAACCCTCTTCCTTCAGTGCCTGATAAATGATGGAAGACATTCCTCCATCAAATAACTAGAATAAATAAGATTAGGCTGAGTTATCTTCCTTCTCTCTGACATGAAATAAATCAATTCAGGTATCAGAAAGACGCAAAGTTTTATCCTGAGACCTAGGAGGGCTCGAATAGCCGCAACATCTCTTTATTAGAAGCTGTCAGATTAACGGTCCTGCAAAACACACACATGAAACTCTCGAAAAGCAAATAAATGAGGGTGGAATCTTAATCCTTAATCCCTTTGACATTCATCTGGCGGCTATCACGCAGCTCTCACCGCACCACCCAAAAATACGGGTTGCTTTGGAAAGCTCATTGCAAACTGGTTGATAAGACTTCAGCGACACACAGAGAGGAGCGAAACCCAGGACTGAGTTTCACGGAGCTAATTAAGCGAGATTAACCTTTTCTCTACCAGGAGATGGAAGGCACCGAGTGAGCAGCAGCCGGGAGGTAACAGGCTGGTCTCGCCAGGATAGATCAGCCCGTCTGTGTGGGGCAGATGGTTTAGGGCTGTAGATACATCCTGTAACTGAGCACTGCAGAGCTAAATCTTTGTTGCATCCTTTCCTGTTTGTTCTTTTTTTTTATTTGGTTAGCTTTTTTCTTTCCCTCTTCTTGTTTGGAAGAAAATACAACCCTCTTTATACATTTTTTTCCCTCCGTGGCTCAGCCTAAGCTGACTCAGCGCTCTTCTCACATACAGGAGCAATTGATGCGAGATCCATCAGTGCCTGAAAAAAGCAGCTCCATTCAAATTTATGCATGTCGCACTGCCCCTTAAGATGTAACCGCATTTAAGCCTACCCCATATGCTTCTGGTTTTGTTTAACCCATGCTAGATTTCTCACCAGCTTTAGCATTTCAGGAAACATAAGGAGAATCATTTTTTTAAGTCCTACACAACTGTCAAATTAGAGGAAATGTTATGCGCTTATGAGATGGCAGCACTAACATCAGCACAGGATAAACCTGTGCAGCTGATCCAGATTTGAGCAGATAAAGAACCACATAGTCAAGGTCGGGCTGGGTTGTATTTTGCGAAGGAATGGAGCTGCACGTTGCCCGTGGGATCTTGCACAGAACCATAACTGAGAGCTTGATCCCATGTCCTTTCTCAAAGCCTCTCATTGTCACTGACACCTGTGAAGGGGTTTCTGCTCACTGGGGCTGGCAAACCACCAGCAGATGCACAGGAAGGCAGCCCTGTCATGCTGTGATGTTAAAGACCATCATTATTCACAACTATATTGGCTGGGTACAGTGTTTACATTTGGGAAGACTATTAACTGTGTTCCCTAAATCTTCCGCACCTGAAACCACAGATATCTACACTTTTCAGCTCATTATCTAGGGAAAGCCTGAAAGGTTCGTGGTTAAAGCAGGGAAACAAGGAGCTGGAAGGATCCACTTTTATTGCTGGTTTATTTATGACCTTGGCTGGTCATCCAGCATTGCTGCCTCAGTTCACCCATCTCCAGAAGAAGATGCTGATAGCTAATGGCTTCAGAAGGCTGCTGCTCACGGACAAAGCTAAGTATTACTGCATGAAGAAAGAGTCTCCCAGCAGGACACATTCTGAAGATTTAAGGAGTAGCTCAGGGTCAACGTTTCCCATATCCCAGAGAAAGTGGCAGGTGAAGGACCTGAATGTGCTGGGCTACAGCTTGCTAGATGCCTGTAGAGTTCCTCTGTCTCCCTGCAAGTCCAAGGTGAAGCAACAACTCTAAGTGACCCCAAAGGCAAGGCTTCAAGTTTTGGAAGGACACGTCACTACTTCACTGCTAGTGAACTAGACCTTACCTGTACTTGTGCCCTAGCCCCACAACTTCAGTGGCAACTACCACACTTCAAAACTTTGAGCCCCAGCACACTGTGACTGCTTCTAAGCCAACCTTAGGGAACAGTCTGTGCTGAATCGCTCCCCGTGCTGCACTAGGGCCAAAGCCCATGTCCCAGTTTGCCAAAATGCACAGCGCTCTTGTGCTATTTAATTTGTTTGATCCTATTTGAAGGAGAGTGGGAAAAACAGCGACTTGACTGAGGTGTCTGAGTAGGAGGCATAGGTAGGTTTAGGACTAACCTGTGACTGGAATCTCCTGGGATCTGCCAGGTTTGTTTCTCCTCTCCCAGAAAGAAGGGAATTAAATTACGTTCTGCCTGAGGGTTAAAGTTCTTTATCAGGCTAAAGAAAGAGATACAGTGAACTGGGATTAGTCCCAGACAATGAAATGAACTCATCTGGCCCCAAGAGCTCTCCTTTTTTCGGGTTAACATCTCACTGCTATTACTTTCTAATGTGGAAAACAGGACATGGGTGCTAAAGAAGAGACCTCTACTACCACAACATGGTTTTCCACTGCATTCGCTGTTCCTTTATACAAGAAATTAATAGAATCACAGAATGGTTTGTGTTAGAAGAGACCTTAAAGATCATTTAGTTCCAACCCCCTTTACCAGCACAGGTGCTCCAGGCCCCGTCCAACCTGCCCTTGAACACTTCCAGGGATGGAGCAGCCACAGCTTCCCTGGGCAACCTGGGCCAGGCTCTCACCACCCTCACTGCAAAGAATTCCTTCCTAATATCCAGTCTAAATCTCCCCTCTTCCAGCTTAAAGCAGTTTCCCCTCATCCTGTCACTACAAGCTCTTGTAAAAAGCCCTTCCCCAGCTTTCTTGTAGGCCCCCTTCAGATAGTACTGAAAGGTCACTATAAGGTGTCCCTGGAGCCTTCTCTTCTCTAGGCTGAACAACCCCAACTCTCTCAGCCTGTCCCCATGGGAGAAGTGATCCAGCCCCCTGATCACCTTCATAGCCCCCCAACAAGTCCATGTCCTTCTTGTATTTGGGGCCCCAGAGCTGGATGCAACACTCCAGGTGGAGTCCCACCAGAGCAGA
>WEIS01008927.1:8171-23557 GCA_013389965.1 Todus mexicanus | reverse complement strand
CCTGCCCTCCCGGGGCCGCTCCGTGCCCGCCCGGAGGCTCCGGCGCGGAGCCGCAGCGCTACACGTGCCCGCACGGCTCGGACAGGGGCAGGGGCCGCCCCCTGGGGCTGCCGGGGGCTCCCCTTGCCTCGCCTCGCCCGGCAGCGCCCCCTGCAGGCAGGGCTCACCGGCGCCTAGACCTGCCCCGCCGCACCGGGATCGGGGTCGGGATCGGGATCGGGATCGGGGCGGCGCGTCGGCCCCAGCGCCCGAAGCGCCGGGCGGACGGGCGGAGGGTGTCCGTGGTGGCTGGAGGGATCGCAAGGCACCGCTCCCGTCCCTGGATCCTGCCCTCGCTGCGACTGCGAGCGCCAAAAATGACTCGTCTTATCAGTCCCCATAGCAACGCTGTGGTAACGTCTTGCGCTTTCCTTACACACGGCGCACGTCTTCTGACTGGAAGATCTGGAATCGAAGGGAATGAAACAAAAGGAATATAAGGTCGTTTGCAAAAGGGTACGGTCAGACTTTCTTCCATAGCGTGATGCAGCTGTGTGATGCCCAAAATGGCATTCTCAGCCAACGCCAATAAAGCATGTTTTGTACTCCACCTACAGCAAAACCATCAGTTATATTCATCGGAAGCTAAGGCAGACTTGATGAGGTTTATTCTCCATAACTGAGTGCGCTCTGTGAAGTCATTGCTATGCGTGTGTTACCATAGTGTATTACCATATACTGCAAGAGCAAAGCTGTTAGCTGACATATATGGGTTTCTGTCGCTGTGGTTTGCTCTTGCAGAGCAAAGGGTCAAGTTGTATTGGTACCATCTCCTTTCTTCTGTCCAGGCTCACTCTGTATTCAGAAAGCTTCCCCATAACCAAAGGTTTGCACAAACGCGAAAGCTGCGTAGTCTAGGTTTTGCAGGCCAAACAAATTTTGAAACGGATTGTATTACATTTTGGTTGTGGGGTTTTTTTTTTTACGTCCGTAATAAATAAAACTCAAATACATTCTCAAATTCATTTACATATGTGTTTTGAAACCAAAGTTCTTTTTGTCCTTGTTGAAAACACTGGGTCAAATGGGTAACTACTCATAAGGGTGTTTTCCCAAACACTTCACTAAAAAGGTGTGACACCTTTCACTCAGTAAAGGTTTCCTAGTGATGAAATTGGTGGTGTCTCCATTCCTGCTGGACTTATGAATATACGAATGCGCACTGACATCTTTCAAAGTGGCTGGTTACTCTTAAGTAAAGCAGCTGCTTTTACCTGCGAGCTTAGAATTATTTTTTTGGTAAGTAGGGTAAATTGATTGTCATTTTTCATGAAGGTTCAGGTAAGCACCACTTAAGTCTTGCAAGAGCATGATAATTCACAGTGCCTGTTAGATCTCCTTTTAAAATCAAATCTCCCCAATAAGATGCTGGATATTACACATAATGTTAGAATTTTAAATCGTGAGATTTCAAGCATCTTATTTAATGGCAGAACAGAATTGTCTTTCCCTTCTGTGAAGAAAAGAAAATATTCATGTAATATGAAGCTAAAGGAACCAGAACCTCAGAGTAGGGCTATTAAGATTTTGTTTTCTTCTGTTGCTTCTATACATGCCACAGACTTGTGCTTTAAAGGGTAATCTTGACTCGAGTATCCCAGGCTGACTGGATGAGTGAGGTTTCTTGGTGCACATCCACTTGTGTCAACACAGAAATTATATACCATGGAAAGCATAATGAGGCAATCACTGCCATTGCAGAAAGAGAAAATGAGTCGTCATTAGAATGGAGATGCTCAGCCTTCTGTGAAACAAACCCTAGGTAGTAATTAAAATAAATACTCCACTGCATTTAAGAAACATGAGGTCCACACTTTGGCTAGCCTAGACGGACCTATTCCTGGTCTCATTAAAATCAAAAGCAACACTGATGCAGTCATGTTCACACTCCTGAAAATTGCTCACACTCCTGAAAATTAAGAGCACATCAGAGTACCGTGCTTAAATAATAATTATTTTTAAAAAGCAGAAACTTCCTGCTGCCCCACTGCAGATGTTGGTCCGACTAATAAGGCATAAAGCTCCGAAATTTATTAGAGGATGTGACAGGCTGTAGGTTTTGAGTGGCCTATGCTTCCTGGAACACTAAACACAATGAGGAAAAAAGATAACTGTGAAAATGACCACTCACAAAGGAAAAGGTCAAGTTCAAAACTTTTTGAACAGATTTCTGCTAATGCCAGCATTTTGGATCAAGCCCAAAGGGTGAAGGCAGAATGCAGTCAACAGGGAAGGGACACCCACTGGAGCAGAGGCCTAGAGTCCAGACAGATTTTGCAAATGGATGGTTGTTTAGCATTTATTTTATGGAGAGTGCCTTCTCATGCTCAGGAATCTTAAGTTTTGTTTTAAATACAAAAAATTCATTTCATGTGTTTAAAGCTAAACAAAAAGTTTCAGTATGAGAACCCCTACATCAGTGTCAGCCTTAACGTATAGATAGCTTGAAATAAAACAATAAAATCAATGCAATATTTTTTTACTTTAAAAAAATACTTTTTGCACAAAAAGCACAAATTCAGAAGTAATTTAATAATAAGTTTACAACATGGTGTGGTGGGACTGTTCAGTATATCCAAACCTAAATTTTTCCTAACCTGAATAAAATGGTTTGCATATTTCTGAAACTTCCCTCTACTTTTCAAAGGGAAAGTGCCCACCAATTTCAACCTCAGGTAGTGAATAGTTTGTGGTCCCTGTTTCAGAAGAGCTTCCATATCTCCTGGACTATCCACAAAGTGAGATTATTATTGATTTGGTTTTTTTGAGGGTAAGGGTAGAAGA
Source organism: Todus mexicanus (assembly GCA_013389965.1). Taxonomy (NCBI): domain Eukaryota; kingdom Metazoa; phylum Chordata; class Aves; order Coraciiformes; family Todidae; genus Todus; species Todus mexicanus. The sequence continues at coordinate 20,734 of WEIS01008927.1, read as the reverse complement.
GTATCAAATGAAGTTACTCACGGGTTTGAGCTACGTAAGCAATGCAGTGGAAACCATCCACACTCGAGTTATGCAGATCACACAGATGTGACAATGCCATGTAAGAAAAACAGGGTTATTTTCCATTTTGGTTTCTGTCTTGTACTGGAGGAGCTGCTGTGGCCAACCACTGCAGTTGTTGAGGGGAAATTCCCCACATGGCTGTACAGTTCCTAGCACAGATAACAACATATCCCAGGAAGATCAAGAGAAAAAAGTAGGGAAGAAAAATAAAGAGAAGCAGCAAATAGTACCCTTGGGACTTTGGGTCAGGATTTCTACTCATAGGAGGGAGTCATTGCATTTTTTTTTCTGGGACACATTTTCTTCAAGCCAGAGCTAACACATTGGTATTTGGTCAGAAGAGGGGAGATGGAGTAGGAGAACAGGACCATCTGTGTTCAGCAGTTTAATGCTGCTGGTGTTGGATATGAATCCACGTGAAGGTCAGTCATTTCAACTGGAGGTGCTACAGTCCTGTTCTCCTTCCAACCCCAACATTCCCCCATGTGTACTTGAGCTGGCACTGGAGGTCACGACACTCACTGATAAGATAGGGCAAGCAGGCTGGCTGAAGATGAGTACCTTTTGTTTTTGGCCAGCTGAGCTCCCTGAACTGTTTTCCTGCTTATTTGCGTGAGTGCCAGCTGGCACAAAAATAAAAGGGGGGCTGGGTGGCAGGCAGGGAAAGGGCAGGACGGTGAATCAGCTGAGATCAGTTTAAGCTGCTGTGGCACGACATCTAGAGCTTTGAGAAGGGGAAAGTTTAGCTTGCGCAAACGTTTTTTTCCAAAGTCATTTTTTTCAGCATTGCTTCCACTGGTATCCATGCCTCGATGCAAGGAACAGGCACTTTTGTACTGCTAAGCTTTTTGGCGCTGTCTTTATCAGCATTAGTTAAACCAGCCTAGGGCAAATCAGGCCGATATGCTGTCAGAGTCAAAAGATAGTCTACTTTAAGGTCTCATCAACATGGGGAGATTACAGCAAAGGATTTTAGAAGACAAAGTTACAGAACAGTAAGTATTTCATAATAAAGCTTTGAGTACGGGCTCTCACATTATGTTCCAACTGGCAGAGCCCAGAGCAGTGTCACATTCCTGAGGCCAGGGAGCGCAGCCTTCCAGCTTCCCCAGCTGGGACTGATCCAGTGAGGTACCACCACCCCCTTCCTCACCTCAGCTTCCACAGAGAGAGCACCCCAGTGATGCTGTGGAGAAGTCACTGCTCTGCGTACGTGGGGTGACCATGTGACTGCGTCCTGCTTCTAACAACCTTGGGCTGTTTCCAGTTACGCTTTCATGCTCTTGTTACTTTCTTATAATGATAACTAGATGCAATCCATTACTGAGGCAAATACAAAGAAATAAAGAAAAAATTAACCAACAATAGCTGAGGTTTAATTATCTTTAATTTGAGTTAATGTTTTCCACATACTGTCTTGTTCAGAGTTAAAGTAACAGCTTTCACATTTAGCACCTCAATCAAGTGACAGTTGCTATCAGGGTAAAATTCACACCTTACTATACTCCTGTTTTTGGAGAGCTGGATTTTTAGCAAAAAAATTGAAGAGAGCAGCAATTTGCACCTTTGTGTCCCTGTGATAATGAAGTTTAGAAATATAATTTGCCTCATATAATTTTCTCTTAGAAGTTACTTGAATGTTTGCATCGTTTAGATGCAGAAACAGTAGAAGCAAGAAGGAAGACCAATCATCTTCTGATAGCAGTTAGAGTTGTCCCAAACTTAAACCTACATATTTACACTGTGAAAGGGAAACAAAATCTGTGTAATATATAAGATACATTTGGTTTGTTTAAAGCCCAGAAGAGGAGTACATTGTGTGATTTGTCTTTATAAAAATATTAGTGCCACACAGCTTTTATTAGTTATATATTGGAGGTTTATTTGTATTGCAGTTTTCATTGTACATGCACATGGCAGTAAAAGTGCAATGTCTGTTGGCTGGAACATTAATACAGCTGACAATACAGGTCTGTCCTCTAGCAAACTATTTTTCTGAGCTAATATTCATCACAGTGATGCCTTGATTAAAGAAAATTTCCCTTAAGAGGAAAAATAGATGTGATTTCCAGGATCAATGAGGAAGTGCTTCTTTAGCAGCAGATCTGAAGATTTGCTGTCTCCAAAAGAGATGACATTCACAGTCCTCTCTCCTCTTTTGTCTCTCCCTTTCTCTTTGCATTGAATTTAAGCTGTGACATTTGCTGATGCCTGTGTGAGCCAGCAACAGCATTTCACAGAAAGCATAATCCTAGTCCCCTCTCCCAAATTTCAGCTTTCCAGTTACCAGAGTTTTCTTTGTGCCAGATTTGATAGTCATCTACAATTTAATGAGCCAATTTAGCTCAACAGACTAGCAAATAATTACTCCTCTCCACTTTTTTTATTGTCATGATTTACCTGCAGAATAGATTACTGACCATTGCTGGTCCCACAAAAGCAGCACAAGCACAAGCTAGGAGGAAGTGAAATTGTGAGAAAGGATCAGAAGAGCAGGCCCATGCTTGTTGGTTGTAGCAATACCTAGATCTTCTCAGCTGCCTCATGAAATTTGGCCTTTAGAGTGAAATTAGCTTTATCACGGGGTGGTTGTGTTGAAGCGCAGCTACACTTGCGAGGAAGTGCTGCTGGTCCACTCCTACAACTGGCTCGTTGTTGGTGGGAACTCAGCATCAATGCTCAGCATCCATCCAGGGGTTGTACCCCTAATATGGATCTTTAAAATTACAGCCAGAGGAAGACAGCAGTATGTGTGCAAAGATGAGAGAGGAGAAACCGTATCTGAAACCCAAGAATATTCATGAGCTCAGTAGTGGGAAGGCATTTCTCCAACCCTTCAGGGAGTACAGTTGAACAAGAAGATAATCACAGATATGCCAGAGGCAATGGCCTTTCATCTTTAATCCCAAAATTAACTCAGGTCAGTTTTAATAGTGCAGAGCTAGTAGCTGATGGTGGCTTGGACTGCATCATGATCTTCCAGATTATTTTTTTTGTGCAAGGCATTTATAAATGGTGCTTTAACACTTAATAGCCTCTTTGGTTTAGACACCAGTGACATTTTCTGAACTGCTACACAGTTACCATTATCCTACTAGGCAGCCAAGTTTCTCCTGATTTGTCACTGCTGACATTGCCCAGTCAGTAGCAAGCTGCTCAAAGCCCTTTTCTGAGATGAAATCCCGGAACCCCTGAGGCAAGATCCTCCATAATCAGGGGAAATTACCCTTTCATACCAATCTTGAGGCAAATACACATTAAGTAGTATGAGGGACAGCCTGTGACCTGGAGTGCACAAGCCTGCTATGCAGTATTTCTAGTGACTGCCTTAACAACTGTCTTGTGATACAACCATTAGCCAGTGGAAGAAGTGAGAAGGTGCATTAAGACAGGAGCCAACTGCATGTAACACTCACTTCATCTGACATACGTTTGCTTATTCTGCCAGTCAGACCAGATCCCACACAGCATGCCCAGACCACTCCTAACATCTGCGGCCTGCCAATTCACATGCCCGAAGGTCTGGGTACAAGCCAACAGTGGATGGAAGAACAGAGCATCAGCACAAAAGACAGTGGGAGGAATGAAACAACGGGATGAAAATAAGAGATAGGGAGTGCAAGCACAGGATGGGAGAACAAAGTGTTTCACCTGGTACTGGCAAACGAATATTTGATGCTGTTGTAAGGGAGGTATTCGTAGATCTCAGGAACAGGTAACTAGATGCAATTTCAGGTCCATCAGCTAGCTATACAGAAGTCAGTAGCTTAGATGCCTACACTTTACTCCTTGTCCCTCACTTCAGCTTTCACTCTACTAGTGTAAGACACTCTGGGCTCAGCTGGCTGCTTTCTGAAATATTTCTCAGATAGGTGTCTGATATTCCCCTTCCCCAGAGAAGCCTGGCTGGTTAGCTCAGGTTTGTAAAATCTGCTTGTCACAGGAGTTTAGGTGTTCCAGAGTAACTGCAACGATTCTTACAACCAAGGTATAACAGTGTTAACTGCTGTTGTTTCCAACAGAATAGTTAAGTAACACTGACAATCTGTATGCTGTAGCCCATGATTCTAAAGATTCTAATAGTATTTCCGTCAAATACCTATTGTCACTATACATGAGATCACTGAAGAATGGCAATTTTCTCCAATTTGTTTGAAGCCTTGTGCTGCTCCGTCTTTTCATCTAAGGCATCAGCTTCTGCTGTCATGAAAACCAGAACTTTCATTAAAAATTAACAACTATTAGAACCTGCTTGCAACTGACAGACTGGAAAGAAGACCTGCAGAAATCACAAAACCAAACAAACAAAAAACCCAAATAAAAATAATCTTAACATTATTTTTTCACGGAGCTTTTATTTTTAATGAAGTCTCAGTATTTGGGGATGTTGGGAGAAGGGATGTATTCATAAGTTTTTGGTTGGCAGTACTACATAATAGGATTTCCTAACCTTTTCTGAGATGGATGCCACCTCCTCCTCATCATCATCGTTTCCATACACTCCTGCCTCTTCTGCTTAACTATCAACTTTATCTCTTCAGACTCTCTTCCTTAAATTCCATTTTTTTCTGAGATGGACGTATCGAGGATACATTTAACTATGGCAGTTCCTCAAGTTTTGTCTAGCAGTGCTTGGGAGCTTGAGAATGCTGAAATCGATGTTGTGAGTCACTTATAGATGTCCCTGCTCTAAATTATTCCGTGTATCAAGGGGGTTCTGCACAAACAGAAGAATGCATGGAACTGCCTAAATAGCAAACTCTGAGTAAAATAGCCACACTGCTGGCCTGATGTTTCTTTCACTTCCATTATGTTGTTGTTCCTTTCACTTACCTTGGGTACTGCTCAAGTACCCTCAGAGTAGCTGACTGATACATTGGCTGATTCATTGTTTCCCTCATTACAGCCACACCTTCGGGCTATGGCAAGGACTTTGGCCCAGAGAATTCACATTTTTTTTCCAGAGTACAGTTTCCAATTGTCCAGGCTGGAAGTTCTGGAGAAGCCTTCCCCTGTGGAGGCAAAAATAAAGGTCTTAAAAACTTTCAGTGCAGAGCTTTACCAGTTTCTGAAAGGGAGTGTATGATGTGGCTGCCTGAGACAGCAATGGACATTTCTCAGTAACCCGAAGACAAGACCTTTTAAAGGTGCAGGTATCTTTTGTTGAGATTTTTCTTCCCCGCCCAATGCATTTAAACAGTGTCCTGTCATAATGGAGAGTTCCAGTTTGTGTTCCCGGTTGATTTGGATGTGTTTCTAGTTGCTGGATCATTTAACATGACACCGCTGTAAAATATGTAAAAAATTCACTTGGTAGAGGTTTTTTTGTGGGAGTTTTTGTGGGCTTTTTTTTAGGTAAGGTTATGTAATTTTCTTTCCTACTGTACAAACAGGTTGGATTGGTTTCAATAGTGCTTTGTAATTACATGAGCAGGAAAAAATGCTGACAGTGTAAGGAATACATATTTTTACTGATAACAACCTTTGTAATGTCTTGCATAACTATTTACAATGAAACCTGTTTTAAATGGCCTCCCAGACAGCCAGTGAAAAGTATTTGCCCAGTAGATGTGGCCCCTAACTGGAAGTCTAGCACAGTTAACCTAACGGCAAACTACAATAATGCTACTGCTTATTGCAAGTGGTGCTTATTGCAGAACTGTAGTGTATTTGGGGACATTCTGCAAGTAGTCCTCTACAAAGAAACTAAGCTAATTTTAAAATTCTGTAATTTGTTTTTTTCTGAAAGCATTTTTTTCCCTTCATCCATGGTTTCAGCTTATTGCCTCTTGTTAAGGCAGATTTCGTTTGTGAATGTCATCCTGAATTATATTTTAATCTTTCATCAATTAGCAAAATGCTCCAGGAGGATGAGCAAAATGTATTCAGGAATTCAAAGCCAAATGGCATGACATGGAGAGGAGAGTGGGGAGGCAGGAGAGACAGAGTTTTAGTTTTGCTGTTTGTTGAAATCTCTGGGCAATTTGCCTCATCTGTCTGTCCCCCAGTTATTTAATCTGAATAATTGTATAATTAAATATTTGCTTGTCTGAAAGGGACAGTATGAAAAACTAAAATCAATAACATATGCTTGGCAAAACACTTTGTCCTACCTCTTCATAGAGGAAATACTGAAGTGCAACACATACTATAGGTGCTGTAATGTCTGTTTCACAGGACAATTTAATGCATTTTATGACCTCACACCGAAAGTTCAGAGATTTGTTTACAGTACAGGGTGGCAAAGCCTCGTACTTGCTCTGCAGTGATATCAAAAGAAGCAGTCCTGGCCCTTCTCTTCCCCCACACTTGCACTGCTCTGTGCTACTCGTTAGTGCTTGGGCAGTGGCAAATCCCACAATTTAGGAGGAGGGGAAGAAGCATCAAGCCAGGATAGATGAGGACTGGGGCTTGCCTCTTTCAGCAGCAGCGAACTTTTAGATCAACTCAGCTGTCCTGTGAAACCTTATCTTGAGACAGCACATATCAACGAAAGTCATTGATACTTCACCTAAGCACAGGCGGGGAGAGAAGTCCCAGCACCACTGGAATGATGGGCCCAACACCCACTGAACTCAGAGAGGTCAGACCTTCCCCTTGCAAGGTGTGGCTTCCTATCTGCCCCTAGGCAGCAGCTTGGGATGGCTGAGACTGCTGTCAGTACAGCCCCGCTGTTGGCAGCAGCTGTCTTCACCCGCTCGCTGAATCAGTTCCTGAATCACTGGTTGCTGGTTATGAGTATGCATGTGAGGATTGGTTATGTGTATGCATATGAGGATCAACATATGCATTTGCATTCCTGATAACATCATTTGCAAAAAGGCATGGATGACCATGTAGCTGGCATTATTACATCAGCTGGGTTGTAATTTTAGCTAAATCTTAATTTTTCTACATTTAAATTCTTAAATTTTCTAAATTTAAATTCTTAAATTTAGCTAATCTTAAAACACTGTCAAAATTATGTATACTACTGTCTGTTTATGCTACAGCGGTGTCTAAAGGCTCCAGTAATGAGTTGTGACTCTGCTTCACTAAATACACATAACAAAATGTTGATCCATGTCCTAAATAATGTTTCTACTCTATTCTCTGAAGCAATTGTTTCCTTTCAGTGCTCCTAAAGGTGTGCAATTAAATTGTCATAATGAACCCAGCTATTTCAAGATGCATTCTCAGTGGAGATAGGGCACTTTAATTTTACCACAAAGTAATATTACTCAGATGACAATTGACCTGATATTGTAACCTCATACCAGATCAAACATGACTGATTTTCAGTGTGACTTTATTTCATAATAGGGCCTTCTTAGAATCATAGATTATAGAATGGTAGGAAGGAACCTCTGGAGATCATCAAGTCTAACCACCCTGCGAAACCAGAGCCACCTAGAGCAGGTTGCACAGGAACATGTCCAGGTGGGTTTTGAAAGTCTCTAGAGAAGGAGACTCCACCACCTCTCTGCAGCCTGTCCCAATGTTCTGTCACCCTCACAGTAAAGAACATTTTTCTTATGTTTAGGTGGAACATCCTGGATTCTGGTTTGTGTCCATGCTATCACAGGGCACCACTGAAAAGAGGCTGACCCCTTCTACTTGACACTCCCTCTTCAGATATTTGTAAACATTAATAAGATCACCTCTCAGTCTTCCCTTCTCTGGTTTAAATAGCTCCAGGTCTCTCAGCCTTTCCTCACAAGACAGGTGTTCTAGTCCCTTAATCATCTTTGCAGCCCTCCTTTGGACTCTTTCTAGTATTTCCCTGGCCCTCTTGAACTGGGGAGCCCAGAACTAGACACAGTCCTCCAGATGTTGTCTCACTAAGGTAGAATAGAGGGGGAGGAGAACCTCCCTTGACCTGTTGGACACACTCTTCTTAATGCACCTCAGGATTAAGGAGGCACTTCTTATAGCTGTAGCCTCCTCGAATATATTTTTTTGCAGTCATTTATGATGTTTTTCTTTTCCCTCTGTTGGAGATTATTACTCCGACAGCAGAAGCAGCAGATCAGCAAGTGTATCCACACCTCAGCTCCAGTTTAGTTTGGAAATCCGCCAAATCAAAGACCTTTCAGCTCATCAGCTTCAGGATGAACTGAAGTGACCAGAAAAGGGAAGGAAGAAGAATCCTTCTTTTTCTTCCTGCTTGTGCTGCTTGACATAACTTTTGGTGGCTGGAGGCTGGGAGCATATCTCAGTGGAGGGTGTGGGGCAGAATACTCCATAAACTGTACTTTTTATTTTTAAGCAAAAGTTTATTGTCTGCTTTAGTTGACCTAAAGCTAAGTATTTCACACCTACTATCTTTTAGCAGTGCAGACAAATCAGAACTAAATCCAAGTATTCATAGTCTTGACCGGAACTATGTAGAGTACACTTCTCCCTGCTAATAAATACCATAAATTAACTAATCTTTTTTATAAAAAAAAAGAAACCAAAACAAACCAAGGTGTAACACAGACTTCTAATTTAGTCAATTTATGCAAAACAAATAAAAGGTGTCTAGTGAGAAAAAATACTAAGTGCCTCTAAGGTATGTATGAAACAGATGGAAGGAGATGGTTATAATACAAGTAATAACACCTAAGTGCCTACTTACTAGTGAACTACATATGTTTCCTGGGAGAGAGGCTCTAAGCAAGGATGTGGAATAAATTAACTTATTTGCCTTACTTTTTCTTTTCTTTTCTTCTCTTTTCTTTTCCTTTCTCTTTTCTTTTCTTTTCTTTTCCTTTCTTTTCTTTTCTTTTCTTTTCTTTTCTTTTCTTTTCTTTTCTTTTCTTTTCTTTTCTTTTCTTTTCTTTTCTTTTCTTTTCTTTTCTTTTCTCTTTTCTTTTCTTTTCTTTTCTTTTCTTTTCTTTTCTTTTCCCTTTCCTTTCCTTTCCTTTCCTTTCCTTTCCTTTCCTTTCAAGGGGAGATATCCTTTGATGCCACTAATGATCAAAAGAGAAAGCAGAAAGGTGTTATATGCAATAAAAGATGATGTCAACTGACAGCAGAAGCCAAGAAGGTGAACAGATTGAAAAGATGTGAGAAGATATAGACAGAGTAAAATCTCAACCAACACAGAACGAAACCAACTAGTATTTTTGACATGGTGGGAAAGAAAAAGAAATAATGGAGAGGCACAAAAGCAGACATGGTATAGTCAAAGTGCTGAGGCTGCAAGAAACATGTTTATACTAGAATTTAGAAAACATGACTGTGTCTGCTAAACCGGGGGAAAAGTGATGGCAGCAGCTTATTTACATGACTTTGTTATAACATAGAAAGCAAACACCTTGTAATTTAAGAAAAACTTACCATGAAGTTGTACAACAATTATTTATAATGCAGATACAATTTGCCACTAGTTGAAGTCAGAATAAACTGAGCCTCAAGTGTGTCTAGGGCTGTAAAGATTCCTGTGTTGCCCTCAGAACCTGCTGGTCTGCTGGCTTTGTGCCTCATGAGATCCTTTCCAGACAGCTTATGCTTTCTTCTAATAAAATCTGTTGCCTTTTTCTGTAGGTGTATAACTTCTAGAGCATTTTAGAAGTGGCTAGTATATCTTCAGATAGTTAAAACAATCCTGCTGTTTTGATGGGCTTACATTTTGCTTCATGGATTTAAAGTGAATACCACACTCTGTATCTTTGCCCCGGTCATGTTCTACTCTCTCCTTGCTCACACAAAAATGGGAACTGGGTGGACTATTATGAATACTACAATATTTATGTATTTCCCAGTGCACAGCAGTTACTCTCACCAACCTTCAGGACCTCCACTGCCAGCAGTAACAATCTGTTGCTGGCACAGGGACTGTTACCTTTATGCAGAAGAAAGATTTTTCTCAGGACCTAGTCCAAGACTGATTTCACAAAAAATACTTCAAACCTACCCATGTTGCCACAAATATATAAATATTTACTAAAAACTGAAACCAAACCCTTCAAATTGTTTCTGGTCAGAGAGGAAAAAGGTTGAGTCTTCAAGTTTCCACTGATTTATGTTTGCTGATCTTTATGTTTCCACTGCTTATCTCTTTTATTTATTATGTCTTATAGTTCTTAGTAGTTATAAAGTGATCAACCTTTGCTCTGAGTCAGTAGCATTCATCAGCCTACCCTCTCTTGGGGGCGTCCTCAGCTGGTGGCACAACAGCTACATAGGCAGCTTTTTCCATCCAGGGAAGTTTCACAGGGTCATAGTGTGTTTCCAATACATTTAGATAAAGTGTCAACATCTCACAGTCCCTCTTTCCAACCTCATCAGCCTTTGATGTTTGTAACACGGCTGGGTTCTATTGTGTTCCGTTGTGGTACCTGTGTGACTCAGAACAAAGGCCCATCCTGGGAGTTCCAACATTCCCAGTGATGGTTATCCCAGTCATTCTCCCTCTCTGGCTACTATAACTACAGGCATAGGAGTCAAGAAGATATTTTAGAAGAGATGGACTTCACTCTCTGGAGGTTAGACTATTGACGTTTGTCAGGGGAAGGGAAGGTGCAGTTCAGTAATGCTGAACAAACACTCCTAGCCTCTCAGGTCATGTCTCCCTTTTCTTTGGCTCATGTGTTTTCAGGCAATTCTTGCTACAAAACAAGCCCTCAAAAATCTGCCTCAACACCACTGCAGGGACAATGAGCTGCAGGATCTCCAGAAGAAGCAAACTGTAAGAAGGAAGGGGGTAGATGAATGAAGAGCTTCTTAGGGCTAGGCTGGGGAATATAACTCATCCCTCAGTTACACCGAAGGAAAAAGTGCACTGGCCTGAGAATAGGAGAAACTGGAAAGAGTAGAGAAGCAGACACAGCCTGAGAGACAGGTTTGTCCCTGTCAAATAAAGTGTTACTGACATTTTTTAATAGACGTGGAGATAAGGTACCCAGTTATAATCTCTTGTATTTGAAAATGTTGACTGCAGGCAATACAAATGAAGGATGTATTAATAAGAGCAAATAAAGCCAGACAAATAATGTTTGACACTTCCCTACATCCTCTGCTCAGCTAACTCTGTATATTTCTACATCCAGCAAGCTCATTGTTAGCGATACAGGGGGAACAATCACAGCAAAAAATGCTTAGGGTAAAATAGAGTGATAAAGGCAAACTGGACCGAATTCAACAATTTAAGTGAGTTTTAAGCACTAATAAATTCATAAGCGCTGGTGAAGACATAATCTTTAAACAAAGTGAGGCAAGTAAACAAATACAAGAGCTAGGTTTGTAGTTACCCTACGGGAAGAAATAAGAAACAACCAAATGAATAAAATGACTCTTTGAATTAAAGAGCCTGCAGGGACCATTTAAATTCAAGCCAACACAGATGCCAGCTTCAGTTCTTAAAGACCAGGAGGGATACTTGGAAATGCAAACCTTTTTTTTCCTTTTCCTTTTTTTTCCCTAAATATCATAAAATTGAGAATAATTCATTTAAAGAGCTCCTTTTCTGATGGTCTTCAGGTCCTTAATTGTGTTTCTGAAGTAAGTGAGTCTATTTAAGGAAAAACTAAGAAACAGAAGCAGAGAAAAAGATACTGTTCAAGAAGGTAATAAAAAGACAGCCTTTAAAGATGTAAAAGAAGCCCAACCTTCCAACATCAAAATAAAAAACAAACAAACAAAAAAAGCAGCACACATTCCATTGCATGCAAAACAAAACAAAGCAGTTCTCTGATAGCTGACTCAAACTGTGGTGCTGCTTTATTTGTAAATATAACTTTCAAAACATAGAGGTGCTCTAATGATTTTTTTGTTGTTACTGTCATCATTAACATGGGCAGAAAGGATTTTTAAATTATAAAAAAATATGTGCCTGTTCCTTTACATTAGGAATTCACTATCTACAAAAAAGGCCCTTCAGATTTTCAAATATGTGTTAGGGATTCACAGAAAATATTGTTTTTAAGTCCATTTTTTTCTAAAAAATAGTCAACATTTTTCTCACTTTGTTGTGGCACTCTACATTAATTATACTATTTTGTGCCAGTATAACTACATTCAGACAAAAAGCTACAGTGATGCAGATGCTCTTCCTCCCCTTCAGGTGCCTACGTTCAAAAATTGCCTTCTAGACAAGACTAAAGACAGGAGAAAAGGGAACATTTAAAATAAAAGGTGCATCTAAAAGAGCAGACCTTGTAAATATATATGTTATAAAAGGGGGGAAAAAAAATCTAGAGTGCTTTTACAATTCTGAAATGACGCAAGCAGCATTCCCACTATGAGCTAGTTCTATGCAAGACGTGAAAGGTGAAAGTTACAGTTGTCTTCCAAAGTAAGGGTTGGGGTTTTTTTAGTAAGAAAAAATGTCTTGGTTTGGTTTGGTTTGGTTGGTTGGTTGTTTTTTTGTGGGTTTTTTAGTGTAGATTGTTGTGTTTTTTTAATTTCAGGGATCTAGCAAAGTACTTTCTTCAGCTAAAACCAGAAGTCAAAAAGTAGAATCAAACTTGAAGTAAATCAAAGGTAGAAAAAATGAGCATAGAGTAGCCAAAAAAAAAAAAGAAAAAAAGAAAAAA
>WEIS01008925.1:733-33468 GCA_013389965.1 Todus mexicanus | reverse complement strand
CAATCACAAGCTTGATTTCCCGGAAAAGCACTTGACATAGCTCAGGTCATGATTTTTATCAAAACGTGTTCCTTCTGGCAGGGCAAGGAGGACAAATCTGTTGATCTGTCCCTACAATTTGGTGCTGTGAATTCTTGTCTGCAACTTAGGTATGAAATCGGGGTAGTATTTATACCTTGTTGTCTACTATCATGCAAAGTGCAGAGGTAGGACTGTAGTCAAGCCATCGTTCCTTGTGGTCAACTGTAGGTGGCTGCACTAAACATTTTTTAATAGCTTTATATAACTTATGCAAAAGAGGCTGAGAAAAGACGAAGAATGGGACCTCGCAGCCTCCACCTTGCTTCATGTTCCTCCCTGGTGCTATGACAACACAAACCACTGGATCTTTATCGGGTCCCTGTGTCCACTCTGGTCACTAGCCATTCACTAGCAACATTGAGCTTTGCAACCTTCCTCTGCTTTGCAGTTGTGACACACTGAAGCCAGGTATTTTCTCAGGCTGGAAAACTGAAGCCTGGCTATGCTTTAGGTAGTCTAAACTACTTATTAAAGTACACATGTACTTAAATAAGCCTACTTTCATAAGACTGATGGGATTTTTTATGAATACTTGTCCACTGTACCTCTGCTTTACAGTCCAAAACTCTGTGATTGTAATACCCATTTTTGTGATGTGTTTTAAAATCCTCTGAGAGAACTTATCTCTATGCAAGAATGCAGCATCTGGGAACAGGTAGGTGTTTAAAATACAATTAGTCTGGTTTCTAACCATCTGGTGATATAATTAAAATATGGTATGTGGAGTAGTATATCACTGCAGTGTCTTAAGGTTAAATACAGCCTCTTGGTTAAACTTCTCTGAAGGTTTGTTCACTGTAGTTAAAGTATCTGTAGATTACAAAATGGGCAATTAAATTCTAACATGTCTGCTTCTGAATGCCTACAGCAGAAACAAAATACGTGAAATGGAGGAAGGCTGTGTATATGCTTTGCCACTCAGATCTTTCTAACATAACCCAATAAACTTTGTCCTCTGCTGAAAACAACCACAGATCAAAAGATTTTGTTGCAGACAGCTCAGATGCTTTCTAATGGATTCCTTAACTCTTCAGAGATGTAAATGGTGTACAGGGCTTTAGGTGGTAACTCTATATTCAGGGCTTGTTCTATGTGAATGTTGTCTAATTTCAGCCTATACGCATTTCCGTTCATTCATCAATCTCAAGGGTACTAGTTCTGATGTACTGGGTATATTATAATACGTTGCTGTGTATTTTGCAGAATTAAAATCCCCGCCTGACTTTCTGGCTAAATTAATTCATTTTCCTAAAGCCCATACCACTTGCAAAAGAAAGACTTCAGATGTTGCATGGGCTTTGTTGTACATTTCTCAGTGACACCACTCACAGCTGCCTGGTGCTAGGAAGCTTATCACCACCGGGGTATTGCAGCACCATGCTTCTCTTTGACAGACTTTGTGGCTGGATTCTCTGGTAGTGCTTTGTAGGGGAGTTAGGGCCTCCAGAGGAGCTCAACCTATCTCAGATATGAGAACTACTCTAAAAATGAAGAATAGATATAAATGATTAGGCCATCAAGAGAAATTTATTAGCTCTCAATAAAATAAACAACTGGGGAGATTTTTTCTTTTCTGTCATTAATTTGTTTTCTTCTGCTGAGTAAAAAAATCTGCTTAGAAAAGAATACTTTCCTCTTCCAACAAGTCATTTATTGCTATGTGACTCCTTAGGTAAGAAACATTAGAGGCCAGTTAATCCTGCTTTAGAAATATCCCTGTAATTAAAAGATAGAAGAAAAATATAATATGTAAAGTAAAAAAGAATCAGAAGATAAATACATCTTTTTGCAAAGCTGAACTTTCATATATTCATAACAGATTTTGACTTCCTTAAAGTTTGCTAAAAGCATTAGATAGAAAAACCCACTTTATTTGAAAAACATCTGCTGTAAAGAATTCCTCCTTGAAACAGTCACCTTTCATTGCCTGCTGCCATACACATCAACAGCTTCATTTCAGCTCAGGCTGACGCAAAGAAAAACAAAACGGGAACAGACGCGGGCCCAGTGTGAATGAATGGCCTGAACCCTGCTTATTCCTCACTTCTTATCATAGAATCATTTGGGTTGGAAAAGGCCTTTAAGATCATTGAGTCCAACTAGTAACCCAACATTGCCAAGTCTACCACTAAATCATGTCCCCAAGCACCACATCTACATATCTTTTAAATATTTCCAGGCATGGTGACTCAACCACTTCTCTGGGCAGCCTGTTCCAGTGCTTGACAGTTCATTTTCCTAATGTCCAATCTAAACTTCCTGCCTGGCACAGGGTGTCTAATAAGAGTGAGAAGTGGAAGTCTGACAGCCCAAACCTCTGTATATGGAACATCCCCTATAGCCAGGGCATCACCTATGGAGCAGACCCTATAGCTAGAGTACCACCTATAGCCCTAGCACTTACCGCCCTGGCTCTATGTGCTCTGGAGAAGAAAGGGTGACTTTAACCTACCGCAACTGTGTGGAAAGGTTTATTCCCACCTGCTGGGTCCAGTCAGCTGCAATGACACTGGCCCTGTTCCTGAAGCAGAGACAGAGGAAAGCAGTTGCTCTGTGGTGAGTGTGTTAATGCTGCTGAAAATGAAGCAAAGGAGCATGATAGAAGCTATTTAGAAAGGGAGGCAAGAGTATTTGACTTTCTTACGGACTGAGCCTGTGAATAAGAAAGTGGCCCCAGAGAAAGCTGAGGATTTGCTCCATGCTGTGATTGCTGAGGGTGAGCGTTCACTGCAGGCACCATTTGAATGATTGGTCTCCAGCTCAGAGAGTGTATATTAGTCTTTGCTTCAATTACTCTATCCTCATTAGTGGTCGGCTCTTGGCTTCATCCTTCTAGTGGGCTTAGGCCTCTAGAAGATGCAGCCTCTAATTCTCTGTACTGCAGCTGATGAACTGATCCATGGGAGGTACAGGTGATGGTGGTGAGGTAAGTGCCCTTTTCTGAGCACACACAAACTGTGGGAGATGTAGGAGGAGCAAAAGCCCTCCTACATGACTCATCTATGACCTTTTTGCAAAGTGTGCAGAGCAGTTATTATGCAAAATGGATGAGATAATATATTGGGTTTGGCTGGGCTGGAGTTAGTGTCCACATAGCTTGATAAGGCACCAGTGTTGTGACTGCTGCTGAGCAGGGCTGGCACAGCACCAGGGGGATGGGGTGGACAAGATCCTGGGAGAGTCAGGACAGGTCAGGACAGGTCAGGACAGGTGACTCAAATTGTCCAAAGAGGTATTCCAAACCATATGATGTCAGCTCAGGAATAAAAGCTGGAAAAAAGGGGAGAAGGGGGGGCATCTGTGGCAGAAGATGTTTGTCCCCCAAGCAACCACTACGTGTATTGGAACCCTGCTTCCTGGGAGAGGCCAAACATTGTCTGCTATGGGAAGCAGAGATTAAAATTTTGCTTTGCTTCCCTCAAGCAGCTTTGCTTTCTTTTTTTTTCCTATTGAACTGCCTTTATCATAACCCACAGGTTGATTCACCTTACTCTCTTCCCCTTTGTTGTGTTGAGGGAGGGATGTGTGTGTGGGGGGAGAGCAATAGAGCGACTTGGTGGGTACCTGGCACTTAGCCAAGGTTAACCCACCACAGAGACATCATACATTCTGTCTGTCTTGAACTGAATGCTTTATTGATTATACAGACTTGAATAGGTGGCAAAGGAAATCTTTGGCCTGGTGTCATGCTTTTAAAATAAATACTGATAATGCCAGGGAAGTTTCAGAAAAATAGCAGAGTGGTGATGTGGTGGTGATGTTTAAAATGCACAGGAAGGTTGACCTGAGCAAGCCTAGGCTAGCTACACTAACATTACCTGTCAACAAACCTGATGTTTTCCTTTGCAATTACTAGCAGGATTACAATATACCTATGGCTTTGAAAGCCTTTTATATAACACAGAATGAATTCTGATTTAAAAAGTAAATACCAGCGGAGCATGTATTAAATGGGTTAAGAACAGACCAACTGGCACGTTATGAATAAGGCAGTCACTGGTGAGGAAATGTTATTCTAAGACTTGTGTTTATAAATATCTGCCCTAGTTCTTGCACAATCAACATTGTCTATATGACTTCGAGAAAAAAATTTCTGCTTAACACATTTGCTCAAAAAGTGAGTAGATGTGGCACTTCAGAGCATGGTTTAGTGACCACGGAAGTGTTAGGCAGAAGGTTGGACTTGATGATCTTGGAGGTCTTTTCCAACCTTGATGATTCTATGATTCTAAGACTAAGCAATCATCAAGGCAAGACAGGCCTACACTGGAGTTTGGATTGCTTGATAAACTGTGTCCTTTTGACAAAGGCAGGACATGCACATGCTGGACTGTGAAAGGCAAACTATCAAGTAGAGAGCATATCCTGGAAAGAGAGGCTGTGAAAAGGGGTTAGAGATAGTGTTCTTAAAACTTGGCATGCATGGACAGAATGGTAATATAGAGGAAGGATTATGTTATCATTGAGTTTATACACACAAAGGAGAGCAGAATGCTAGAAAGCTGTTCTGATATCTGCTTTCTCAAAAGGACTTTTGAAACAATGAAAGAGGTACAGAAAAATAATTGTAGGATCACAGGACACAATTTACAGTGGAAGGTTTAAAAAGACTTGATTGAAGAATGTACCAAGAGGTGATTCCCCCACAAATATGCAAATTTCTCGAGGTGATGGGGAGGTGAAATGGGGAAAGACTTAACAAATACCAGTGGCTGGCAGCAGCGTATGGATAGACTTCTGCAAACGGGAAATAATCCATGATTTTTGATCTCAGATTGCAACAAACAATTGAAGGCATAGCCTTCTCTCTTAACATGTTCAGCTCAAGCTTGGATGCCTTTTGGGAAGAAAAGTTTTAGCCAACTAGATTATTTGGCTTAGTAACAGAAGTAAGTGGATGAAATGTAAGGTCTTTTGGTATCTTGCAGGTCAGAGTAGATGATGTAATGGTCCCTACTGACATGCAACAACTCTGAGTTTCTGAAAAGACTGTTACCCAACGTATTCTAGCAGTTCAGTGTAGACAAGACAGTCTAGACTGAAGCACACAGCAGGAACCAGAGATTTTAAGCATTTTTGCAGGATTCATTTTCATTATAAAATAAACCCCATTGATTCAGTACAGGAGAAAAGCCAAACTGGCCATAAAGAAGGAATGACCTTCTTGGACCATTTGTCCTTGGCAGGCTTATAATAATGCCTAAATAATAAGTAAGGTGTCATCTGGTCAGGGAGCAACTGAAAGCTACTGCTACTCTTCTGAAATAGTTTTCATTTTGTTCTTCCAATTCGCTGTACTTTTTTCAGTCAAGTGAATTGTGGCTTGTTCCTGAGCATATGAGAAAACAATTATGCCAGATTTTTCATGCCAATACAAAATGTTCACTATTAAAACAGTGTATATTTTGTTCTCCATTCATAAAAGCTACCCCTTCCCCATGATTGATTCTACAGATCAGAACAAATAGCTGCAGTGTTGGTTTCAAACAAATTTCTCATTTCTTTCTTGCTCTCTCTTTTCTATTAATATATGACTTCTAATAATCCAGTGTAGAAAAACCATAGTGAATCTTTTCTTTCAAGTGGCTCCTATAACTGTGCGTGTGTGACTTTATATGAACTATATATCGTGTTACATTATTTATGTCTTTTCAATTACTTTTGCCATAGCTTTAAGAGGCTGCTCAAAACCAGGATATAGGGACTTTATAGAGAACCCTTCTGCCTTAGCTTTTAGAAGATGCAGTCAGCACTGGCGAATACCTAAACTCTGAGGACTTAGAACTTTCTTAGTAAGATCTTTTTGTGGAATGCAATTTTTTTCAGGGTTTATAAGTCTAAATCCTCCATTTATTTTTAATGTAAGTACTAGACTTCTATGTGTAAATAGAGAAATTGACATAACCTTTCTGCCTTTCAACCATCTGCAGATGTAAAATGCAAGCACAGTTACAGCTTTATGTATTGTGCGGGTGTAAAGATGTTGTACAAAGGGACTCCATATTTCTTATGCTAATCCTGTTCTTATACTAATCTGTATTTGTCCAGATTTTGCGACTTTACTTAGGAATCTAACTTTCTGTGGATAAAATAATTCCTTGGCTTTCCTCTAGACTCTGACTCCTCTAACCAGCATCTCTTTCTGCAAGTTTCGTGCAATTTATTCTTTAGACAAATGTGGGCGCACAAACAGAAACACCAACTGATGCCAGTGAGCCATTACAGTCCGTCTGACACGGCTGAGCCATTTCACATGACTGCAAGTATCTGGTGGGTTGTTATTAGAGACCCTAAAGAATACTCAAATTTTAATGCTTGCAGATTTTAATGTCTGATTCTTTTTAGGCACCTGACTGAATAAACGGTTCAGTTGTCAGAGGTCAGGAGCTTTTGTACCTCCAGTTGGTGTTAATGTGGCAAAACAAGCTTTGTGTTGTTTCAAAACAAGCCTTCAGTTCCTCTGCTGCGCTGTTTACATGCTTGCCTGTAGCAGTTCACCCCCGTTTAGAAGCAGTGATTTCTACCACCGCAACGATGCTATGAAGCTGAATTTACACAGAAATTTCAGCTAACAATCTAGTTAGCTGGGAAATTATATAAATGATTTAATTGATTTAAACATTGTCTTGAAATACGGCTTGGTGAGAAAATAATAATNNNNCTTGAAATTCGGCTTGGTGAGAAAATAATAATAACTCCCCCCCCCCACACAACAGGTTCCACTATTAGCCAGTGTTTTGCCAGGTGTTTTGCTATTTATTAGCACAACTGAACTGTAGCTCTCGGATCCCTGTGTTGGTTTCTTGTTTGTTTGATTTTTTTCCCCAAGGAAAATTTTGACCTCCAGAGGAGTTCTTAGTAGCCACGTGTGGCGAATGTATTAAATTGCAAGGTTTTTCTTGCTATTTAAGCACTTATATTGCATTAGTGGTATCCTTGCTGGAACCAAGCACATAGAGGGCTAAGCTATAGTTTGGAAACAGCTACTCTCTGACTTTGAAGTTTTCAAAATGACTTTGCAGCTTAACAATCAAATTCTGCAAGGATTCTTGAAGATTGGTAATGGCCATGAGGTGGAGGGAGGTCGTCACCAGTCTCTCAGCCAAGATAATGGAGACAAATAACATGATGTGGCCTCTGTGTCTTACAAAGATAACTTTACTTGGGTGTACTGTCTTTTCCGTATTTTCAAGAAAGTTAGGCTTGCAATGGGGAATTGCTCCTTTTCTATGTTCTATGACACTGGTTCTCTTTTTTGAGCTCCTGTTTTTCAGTACCATGAAAATGGAGTCCCTTACCTGTACCTATATGCTGGTACAATATGTGTCATTTAGAAATGCTGTACTTAAGTTGTCATTCACATATAGTTATATGAAAAGAGAGCAAAGATAAAGGAGAGGCAGGGGAGAAAGGGCAGTAATTGAGCCACATTTCTTTTTTGTGCCTCAATCCCATCAAGGAATGTGTTTTCCTCCCTATTAGCCATATTTTACTCCATCTGGTATAATTTATGTTCACCTATTAAGAAAAATACATATGTGACTTGGGGGTGTATGTGGCAGCAAGTCAGGAATAATTTAGTGATGAGATCATATCTGAAGTACATTGCTACTGGAAAATGTTCTGGTGGTATTATGAAAACACCATTGCATTTGTATTAAAAGATGCAATATTGTGATAATGCAGAGTAGTTAATATGTTAGTTGACATACGGATTTGAAATAACCAAAGTTAGGAAGTGACATGTTACTAACAGCTGATGATGAAGTTATACTTGGTCTAAGACTGAAAATGACTTTGACAGCACGTTTCATTTACAAGAGTGTTGAATTAATCACTGCCCTTAGCTTATACCAGACTTTGTGACAACATGGATGAAACCTAGATTCCTTTGTGGTTTTTTTTTCTTCCTTACATTTACATGGAAAAATGTATTATGTCACTCTAAAGTTCCAGCTCAGCCAATATGCAGTGCCAAAGGGCTTGCAGAACATTCATCCTACCTTCTTCAGGAAGTTATCTACCAAATTTTATATGCTTCCTTACTGATGAAAGCAATATACTAGTTGCCTTGTATTTTCTCGTTTGTGATTCTAGGAATACTATGAGGAATACTGAAAGAGGTAAAAGATAAATGCAGAAAGGACTCTAAAATGCGAAATAAGAGGACATGAATTGTGTCATATAAGATGGCAAGGCAGTAGAATAAGTATGATGTAAGACCATTTTACGAGACAGAAAATTACATACAACATGCACTATCCTATGAGGAAAGAAGGATTTTAAATAGATCATGTTATATACTCCTATATGAAAAAAATCTTTGCATCATTAAAAGGTGAAATTTAGTAAAAACTACAGCTATAAAGTCTTGTAGGTTTTGTCTACATTAGCAAGGAGTAGGGAACAATGCATGCACTACTTTCTGGATCTACAGAGTGAGGGACTCGATGCTACAACCTCACAACACACTCAAGGGGTTTTTTCACTTCAAACTAACTTCAAACTGATCCCAGAAACTGGATACTGGAGCTGCTGGAGTACACTAGGTGTGGTCCTGCAGTTCACCTTTCAGTTTAGTTTCACTTGAAAGAAATCCAACTGGTGCATGCCAGCTCCACAAACTCCACCATACAAATAAATGCACCATGTACATGAAGTACAGGGGGAAATGCTTAGATGTACCCATTAAAAGCAAAAGCATGACTGAATCTATATATGATTACAATATAGGCGAGTGTAGTGCTTGCAAGTAGCAAAGCCTTATATCCTTTAACGTGCAGGAGGTGTTTCTAAATCAATGCCAAACATGATTTCAGAGCTACAACGTACTTACAACTTCTGATGTGTTCTCTCAGCGGCCTCGGGCTATGTGGAAAAAAAGACTTGCTAAGGATTGCAGTCTTATGCTGTCAATTCTTCTGCCAGTTGCAGAACTGCTTTCTGTAATGCTAATTACAACAACGAGCCTCAGTAAAATCCTCTTGTCTCTTAAATATATTAGTTCAGAAGTATCTAAAAAACCATCTAAATGCTGAGCTATCCAACTTCAGCCCATAATTTATGGCAGGTGTGCTTAGGTGGGGTTTGATGAACTCCAGCTTGTCCCACTTGCGCTCCAGGCTGCTGCACAACCCACCTCAGAGGCAGGCGGCTGCGTCAGCACAGCGCTGGGCTCTGGTGGGGCTGTGCTCCTTCAACATGGGTAGTTTGGCCAGTTACAAACCTCTGCTGAACTGCACAGTCTTTGTGTCAAAACTGGCTCAAGTGCAGCAGCCTCAGAGCACAGGATGGGCTGAGTGCCTGAAGGCTTCTATGTGCACCAGGTGGGTGGGTACGCTCCTAGGAATGGGCTGGAGCAGATCAGGATTCCCAAGATTACCACTGAATATCTAGTTTGCAAAGGGAGCTCTGTTAGTAGATTAGAGGGGGTTTTGAGCTGAAAAAAGGCTGTGTTTTGGTTGCCATGCCTCTGAGAGCCCACACTGCCCTGACTGGCTCTGCCCTGTCCCTCAGGGCTCCCCAGCCCTGCCCATGACACAGGAACCCATGTCTGTCAGGGATCATTGGTCTCTT
This sequence comes from Todus mexicanus, assembly GCA_013389965.1. Classification (NCBI taxonomy): domain Eukaryota; kingdom Metazoa; phylum Chordata; class Aves; order Coraciiformes; family Todidae; genus Todus; species Todus mexicanus. The sequence continues at coordinate 23,811 of WEIS01008925.1, read as the reverse complement.
CCTCAGCAACACCACAGCAGGGCCAATCTCCAGCTCCCCACAGTTCTGTTGAGCTGCCCATGTACTGATTCAGCTATGGCCCTTTTGTGTTCCCAAGGAGGTGCCCAATGTCTGGGTCTGGGGCTGCCCCAGCACCCCTGCCTGCCCTGCTCCTGGCTGGGGATGGGATGGGACCTGGCTGCCAGGCCCTGCCCCGCTGCCCTCCATGGGGAGTCCCCACTGCACCCACAGAACCCCTGGCGCTCACGGGACCCTAACAGTGGTGGTTAAATGAGCTGTAGTTCTGGATAATCTTTTCAAGTCAAAGGCTTTAAATAGGTGTTAAATACTAACCTTCAACTTGTTGAAAGGTAAAGAAATAATAGTAAAGGGCTGTAGACTTGTGTGTGTCCATATCTCTGCACACATGCAGAGTGTGGAGCCAGATGGAGACTGCAAAAGGCTGAAATAAACAGAAAATTTCGGTTTTTATTTCTTTTCTTTAAGTAATTCAGAAGCAGGTTTAGTTGTGGGCAGCTCAAGGTGCTCACTATGAGCAAAATGCTCAGAGAACAAGTCTGGAGCAACAAATTACAGAAATATTTAACAGACAATAGTAGGCCAATAGGTTCTAGTGACATGTATGCACAATATTGACTATATTTATTAGTATTCTTAAAGTGTACTTCATGTGAATTCAATGCTTTATTCACAAGTAGTGCATTACTTCCTTTTTGAATCTTGACTGATAAATGTAAATGATGCACCAAGATATATGTACAGTGGCTGTATCAGTCAAATCAGTTTAAGTTTCTCTACATTCCCCTAAACCAGAATTTACGTTGGTGTTTCACTGAAAAATGAAACTGAAGTGCAAGAAAGAGAGGACAATACGCTTTAGCAATTCACGTGCATGCTACAAATGCACACTACAATCACCCTTTGGAAGGTTTGTGTTTGTCCTGGTTATCTTCCTGGCACTCCTTTCATTCTCCTGTGGTACCTCATCTAAACCCAGCTGTCTTGTTTTGCTGCAAGTCTTAACCTGTTTTATGATGCTCCTACCCTTCCGTACTCCCGGAAGGTTATGCATTGACGATGAAGTATTTCCTGCACACACAATATTTGTAAATAGCTTTGGGATCCTTAAGTTCCTGTGAGCCATTATTTCTACACCAGAGTTTTCATTAAGCTCTTAAAATTATATATATAAAATTATGAGTAACTCCAAAGTGTCAAACATCTCAACTTTACACTGTTATTTTATATAGCAGTTACACATACACAGAATTACTGTGCAACTATAGAAAAATACACAGAAGTCATACAAGCCACTATTTCTGTTTCTCTGCAAGGTACCTGAGTGTAAGAGGAGGCTGAGAGGTGACCTTATTGCTCTCTACAACTACCTGAAAGGAGGTTGTAGAGAGTCAGGTATTGGCCTCTTCTCACTAGTAACTAATGACAGGACAAGAGGAAATGGCCGCAGGTTGTGCCAGGGGAAGTTTCAGATTGGATATTAGGAAAAATTTCTTTATATAAAGAGTAGTTAAACATTGAATTGGGCTGCCCAGGGAGGTGGTGGACTCGCTGTCCATGGAGGTATTAAAAAAATGAGTAGATGTGACATTTCAGGGCATGGTCTAGTGGCCAGGGAGGTGTTGGATAGAAGGCTGGACTTGATGATCTTAGAGGTCATTTCCAACCTTAATGATTCTATGATTCTATGATAATGAAAGTGGGAGATAGGTAATTTCAGTATTTATTCAGAACTGAAAATGCTTGTATCTGAGTAGCATTTGTGCATAGGTGCAGTGTGATTGAAGTTTTAAATGAAAATATTTTTGTTTAGGATCAGGCTGATAAGCCTGATGAAACCTTGTGCACAAGTCATCCATCAGGTTCCTGGAATGCATTGAGGACTGCTTCTTGCTACGGATGCTGGACATGCTGACAAGGAACTATGCATTGCTTGATTTACTGCTCACAAACCTAGAAAACTTACTTGACAGTATAACCACCAACGTTAGCCTTGGATACAGTGATCACAACATTGAGGAGTTTAAGATCCTACACTGAAGACCAGTAGTAGGACAAAACCCTAGGATTTTAGAAGAGCCAGCTTCAGTACACTCAGAGCCTAGCTGCATGTGGTTCTCTGAGAAATGTTTGTAGAGGGCAAAGGAACACCCCCTCTGAACCCAGGCTGTTCTAGAGTTCTGTATTTGTTAAACTTCACCAGCATAATGTAATGTATTCTGTAATGCTATATATAGTGGACCAGCACTTTGTGTTTCCTTTGTCCAGAAGAGAACATTTCTTTTCCTGTCTACAAATTGGCAGAAAATTATATGTAATAGAAGGCAGATCCTTCACTAGGTCAGATGAATTTCTAGAACTTACAGTAAAAATAATGAAATAAAGAGTGGCACCGTTCATAAATTTTGTTTACATATATTCTGCATGGGTGTAGGAGCCTGACACCTCCTTGAAGGACTAATGTCTCAAACCTTGAGTGGTGGTGAGACAACATTGTCATTTGGATGGAGAATGAGAAAGGCCTGCCCTGCGGGGAGCTGGGGAAGGTGTGTAGTGTGGTAATGACCCTACTCCACCCTGGCCTGAGGCAAGGCCTGCTCCTTGCTGATAAGGAAGTTAAGGTTAGGAAGAGATAAAATCTGTGAAGGTGCGACATGTCTTTCTCCTGAGTTGATTTCTTCATACATGGCTGTGGCCACTCCGCCCATTTCCCAGGTGTATAAAAAGGATCAGTGTGCAACCACTATGAAAGAACACAAGATCTGGACTGGCTCTGCGTGATGGCCCTGGATTTGCACCCACCACCCAAGAACTTGGGACTTGGACTGCTCCTGCAAGATGTCACTGGAACCAAGGGTGGTGATATCCCGCTCTCGTCTCTCTTTCTCCTTTTCTTTCTACCTTTAAGGCACGAAACACAAAAAGCTTTCTGAAATACATATAACACTTCTTGCTTGCAATAAAGTTAACAAATTAATAAGCCGTTTGGTGTCGTTTCACCAATTTACAAATCTTGCACGAACCTCCATGCTTCCCAGGGTAACTCGGCAATCAATTTCTGATTAAAGGACAATGATGCCTCAGGACCAAATGGTTACAATCTGGCTTTAAAAGGGTACCTTCTGGAACAACCTTCCCACACTAATGAGACCTATAAGTACTTTAAATATATACCTATAGACTTTTAATTTTGTTTTTAATTATATGACGTATCTGCCCATAAAGGCAGAGAATCAGACTCTAGGACCCAACAACTTCTTTCCATGTGCAAAGTTAGCTAATATATTATTGTTATTATTATTAAGACCATATATTTTAAAATTGTATTCAGAGCTATTAAAAAATCAGAGCAAAAAAATTAAGTCAATTGTGAACGCTGTCTAGAAGCAGCACCCCCTCCCCCAATTAATTTTTCTAACGTATGTTTGAGTATATGCCACTGAAGGCAGAAGAAGTAATGAAAAACTTATGGGAGAGGTTTTATCTATCTGCAGTGTCCTAGTTCTGCAGCATGAAATAACAGAAGGAAGCACTTCTGCCATGAAATCAACCAACAGTTGCCACCAGAGGTGCCTAAAGGAGCTATTTGTGGATCTTCCTTTGCACAAGGGCACGTGAAAAAATATATGTGCAACATGTGCCTTTAGTTTTTACAAATAAATATAACTGGCCACAAAAAAAGATAATTTTTGATACCTCTAGAAGCGCACAGCTAATTAGAGATTCACACACATTCCCATGAATTTAAAATCAGCTTAACAATTCTTATTGTGCTTTTAGGCAAGGAGCAGGAGCACCATTTTTTCCTCTTTACCTCTTCAAAGCAAAGATAAAAGAGGGACCCTTATTCCTGAAGTGTACAGAGAATGGCTTAAGGATTTTCCTTGTAGAAAACACTCTCTCTCTCTGCTTTCATCATTCCTCTGTTTGGAAGGCAGTGTTGCTGCTGGAGAAGAGTTACTGCAGGGAACCATGGAGCTCTGAAAGCCTGTGCCTTGGCCGAGACCGTGAGAGTCGGCCTCTACCCAAACAAGGGGAGAGGAAGTTCCCCTGCGTGCAGTGGGAATTTTGCTAAAGGACATTACGTGCTACCTAAAGAAGGCTACAATTGCTCATCACAATACTGGAGCAAATTAGTAACCTCTTGTGGCTGAGGCAAAATCATAGTCAAAAGAGAAATGCTGTGATTTTGAGAACTGATACATTTTCAGTTTACCTTTCCCTGCTGTTTTATGTGCTTTAGCCATGTGCTGATGCCAGTGAAATTAGAGCGTGGGACAAAGCAGGGGAATCGTTATTCTGCTTTATTTTTAGAGTGCCCAGTGAATGTTGTACCTCTGATGACAAGTGAAGTATCTAAGACTTAGATAAGAAGCAATAAAATGAAGGAGCATGACATTAAAAGGATTGAGGGTTGGGCCCATGAGAACCTCAGGAGATTCAACAAGGTCAAGTGGAAGTGGTTCAATAAGGTCCTGCACCTGGGCCAAGGCAATCCCCAATTTCAAAACAGACTGGAGGATGAAGGGATTGAGACCAGCCTGGCAGTGAAGGAGTTGGAGGTACTGATGGATGAAAAAATGGACATCAGCTAACAATGTGTGCTTGCAACCCAGAAATTGCCCCATATCCTGGCCTGCATAAAAAGAAGCATGGCCAGCAGATTGAGGGAGGTGATTCTACCCTTCTAGTCCACTTTCTTGAGATCCCACCTAGACTGCTATGTTTAGCTCTGGAGTTCTCACCACAGGAAAGACCTGGACCTGTCGGAGTGGGTCCAGAGAAGGGCCATGAAAATGATCAGAGGGCTGGAGCACGTCTTTTGTGAATAAAGGCTGAGAGAGCTTGAGTTGTTCTGCCTGGGGAAGAGAAGGCTCCAAGGACACCTTAGAGCAGCCTTTCAATAAGAGGGCTTATAAAAAAGACAGAGAAAAACATTTTACCAAAGACTGTAGTGGCAGGACAAGGGGCAACAGTTTAAAACTGAAAAGGGTAGGTTTAGATTGGGTATAAGGAAGAATTTCGCCTAGAGACGTTGTGGATGCCCCATCGTTGAAAGTGTTTAAACTCAGGTCGATGGGTCTTTGAGCTGTTCAATCTAGTGAAAGATTTCCCTGCCCCTAGCAGGGGGGTCAGACCAAATGATCTTTAAAGGTCTCTTCAAAACCAAACCACCCTGTGATTCTGTGATACATGGCTTGACTTCTTAATTTATTTCATTACTATTCTGGGGAAGATTTACTTTCCTGCATTAAGAACTTAGTTCAAATATTGTGTAGAAGAAGAACCCAAGAAAAATAAGAGGCTCTTTAAAATAATAAATAAACCAGTATGGTAAATAATAGATTACAAACTACTAACAAGCAACAGAAATTTATTTTGCTTTATTAAATATTATGGATACAGATAGTGAAGCTTACTGTATTGACATTGTAATAATATTAATTGTTAATATTATCATAGAATCATAGAATGATTTGGGTCGGAAGGGACCTTAAAGACCATCTAGTTCCAAACCCCTGCCATGGGTAGGGACACTTCCTGCTAGACCAGGTTGTTCGTATTGTAATGAGAAATATTAATCTCTTATTCATTATTATTAATTTAATGCAGATTAATGCAAATATAATAATAGATGGGATAAAAGAATGTTTGTGCTCACTGGTAGTTGCATAAAACAAGACCACAAAGCATCCAATTGCAGCCTTGTCTAATCTGTGATGCTGATAAACAGCTGGTATAGAAACTGATGCAGAGGTGGCATCAGTCACAATTATAGATGTTACAGTGAAAAGGGGAGAGACTGGATCAGAAAAATGATTGTGGGAGTTGCAGTGTGAAGGAGTGGCACTAAGTCTCTGCTTCCCAAAGATAACTTTTAAACATCTGTTGAGGGGATGTTGCCCTATGAGCTCTTTCTTCAAGCTTAACAGCTGAGGCATTTCTTAAATATCCTAAGTAAAAGGTACACAGCCAAAAATGGGACTTTTATAGATGAATCTAGCTGTTTTGAAAAGAATTTATATATATATTTTTTTTTCTGAGCCATTTCCAATTTTATAATGAGAGTTTAACCTTGTGTTTTCTTGAGCAGGCTGTAACATTCTTTATCCGTGCAGTTGTACAATAGAACTGCAGCCAGGCAAAGATGAGGAATTAGGTTATATTGCTGATTTGGAGGGAAAAGATACAAAACTCAAGAGTGTGTGTCGGCAGACCTTGTGAATCTCACACATTGACACATGTATAAATGCCTACAGATTATGTCACTTTTCCTGCCAGGCCTGGGGAGCCTGGGTGCTGGTTTTGCAAGGTCCTGGAAGGGCATCTCCACTGTCAGGCCCAAATCAATCCTGGTCCTGTAGGACACAGGTGGCAGTGAGATGGCTAACTCAGAGCAGGCTCCTTGCCTACCACACCTCTATAGCAGCTGCTATTGCTGGACTCTAGACTAGCTATAGATTCTCCAAATTAAAAATGGGATATGTTAGCCCTGTTCCAAGGCAATTGAAGACTTTGACTACCAAAGCTGTATGCCAATAAACACTATAGAGTGAAAGGTTGATTTTTTATTTTTTTTAACCCCCTGCGAATTAGAAAACCATTTTACTACGGCTAATTTAAAGGAAAAGTACTACAAACTACAGCCCTTGGAGACAGACTTTAGAGGCCACACATTTACAAAATAGCACTAAAGAGAGAAAAAGACATATTTATTTTTCATTTCAGGTTTGCTCAGGAAAATGTATAGATTTGGATAATTATAAATAATTCATTTAACAGCTTGTATTTTGTACGTGGCTGCACAATGTCATGGTCTTTTCACACAGAGATGCTATTAACTGTTTTGTTGGTTGTTGACTTTGACTTTCAAATAGAGCAATTCTAGATAAGAAATAGGCATCTTTCAGTCCACTTGATTTCTCTGTGGTTCTGTGCAAAAAAAGAAAAAAAGAAAAGATACACAACTTTTGTGTCTGGAAAAGGCTATATGGTTCTTATTATCTCATGACCTGAGGCACTATTTTAAAGAAGAATAATAAGCTCTTCGCTATAATGTATTGTGGACTGTCTGGTTGTTACCTAAATTCCCCAAGTTGCATTAGACTCTATTTGGCTTTGGTTAGGCTTTGAATCTATTGCATTAGCAATGAAATAGTTACTTCAGCATTTCCTCTTGCAGCTTTCCACTGCAATCTATGTGAAATCCAGATGTATTTGTTTTCTTCCAAAGAGTTACCTTGGGATACAAAATCATGGCTAATGAATCTGAATGTGTTGGATCAGATCCCAGACCAGCTCTCTGGGAAACCCAAATTCCATTACCTCAAAAAGCTGAGCCCAAACACATTGAAAATGCTTTATATGCCAAATAACCATGCTTATTGATCATAGCAAAATCTATTGGTTTTGCAAGACGGGAAGAGTTAACACAACTGAGACAGTTGAATAATAAATTGACTATATATATAGTCTTTTAACTAATATTTTTCTGCCTCTACATTTAAGAAATAGTTTGGAAAACACAGGCTCTCCTGGACTGAAGATTTTGTAAGTGGAATTTTATCTGTTTATGCCGCAGAAAGTTTTTTCTCCCCGCTAAGTTCTAGTTTAGACATCTGAAAACAGGTCCTTACAATGGAAAACCTGATTAAATCCTAGCTGTGTTATGACATTGCCAATATAGTATTATATTGAAATTAGTTTTTTAAAATGCAATAATTGAAAACAGAGGTGAAGCAGGCAAAGCTAAAGATGTCACTTAATACTTTCAAACTAAATTATACAGAGGTGATGGCAAGCTTGCTTCCTGTCCTTTTTCTCCATCAGCACAGAGGATCTGCACTTGTCTCTTTTGTGACCATTAGTGATACTTTTACTATTGCTGTTTTGATCACAGTGAACAACTCTGTTGCTGCTGCTATAGAACTAAAGACAGTTTTCAAAGAAGAGCTGCCAAAGAGTCAGCTGCTTGCAGTTAGCAGAGGCACAATCCAGAGCTTGATTAAACTTTACTACATACTCAACACATAGAGCTGACCTGCTTCTCTGCTTCCTTTCCAACATTCTTTTATTTCCAAACTATTTAGAGATTGGGTTTTCCAAGTAATATTTTCCAGAGCAGAAACAGTAAATTGGCTAAAAAGGCATACCGAGCATCTTCTCCAGCACTGAGCATCTTCTCCAGCAGTTCTGGGATACACAGTATTTTATTACTTGTTAGGAAGTGGTTCATGCTGAACATCTCAATACCTTCAAAAACAAAAACCTAAAGCTATTCTATACCTTATCTACAGTTATTACTTGTGCAACTGTCCAGGCAACCAGTCACTTCTTTATCTTCCAGTTCCATTAACCTATTTCCCACCTTCCTAGAGGTAGCTACAGGATTTTACTATCTTACTATAAAATATATTAAAGTCACTTAAGATTTATTATTATCACTTTCAGTAAGCTAGAAATGCTGTAAGTGTGATCTTTATTTTTCTCAATGATGCTATACGATTTATTGCACACCTGTGGAAATCAAAAGCAAAAGGCCAGTTCTCCAGTGAGTGTAAATGATCATACACCAAGGAAATTTAAAAAGCCAAAGGTTTAACCTATGTACAAGTACAAAAAAAAAACAAAAAACACTAACAACCATCTTCTAAAAAAATCTTATTTTCACAACCAAATTAATTTTTTTTTTCCGTTTCTGGCATTGTAAGATAGTGGAAGCATGTGGATGTCCCAGGAGAAGAAGAGTTTACAGTATTTCACACAGGAGTAGAACCCAAAGGCAAAAATGCAGTGAAACAGGATTGATTTGGCCAGATGACTTTCACAGAATTGCCCAACACTACAATGCTCATTTTTTGACTCACAAACGTGAAGTCTAACATGGAGATATCAATTTCCAAGAAATCCATTTGGAAAGAAGAAGGATTTTAGTTTACCTATTCTACACCCTGAATAAAGCCTTGATTTTTTTGACGGGTGACTAATATGAGAGTGAAAGGAGAAAAAAACGGTGAAAAGAAGGAGGGAGTTTTTCTTGGTTTGAAAATCTTTGAAGGATTTTTCATTCCCTGTGTAGAATAGGAAGGATTATTATTTATTTTTTTTTAATTCTTTCCCTGCATCCAGTTTGAGTTCATGTTGTTATTTTAAAATTAGGTTGCACTATATTCAGCCTTCTGTCCTGCATACTGAAATTCTTCACAAACAAGATTAACATCCAGGACAGAGATAATTATCTGATAATCAAGAAAATAATTTATTTTTAACTCTTTCGTCTACTTCATTTAGATTACTTCAAATGACTCTGTCAAGAAGTTATGTTTCTCTTCTGGAGAGTAGAGAACACTATTGTAATATGATGAATGAATATTATGTAAACTTCTGTTGATGATAAAGCTTTTGGATCAGGGACTGTATTTTGTGCTTTTGTCATAACCAGAAAATTGCTTGGAAATTTCTTTATTAAAGAGGAAGGAAGAGAGAAAAAACCACAAAAACCAGTCTATAAATTAGAAGCAGAAAACAAATAGTGAGGTTGAAACAGAGCATGGGAAGGATGTATAAACTAATTTTAGATTTGTGACCAGTTATCTTTTTTTGTGACTAGTCAGTTGACCTAAATTAGACTCATTAATATGAAATATTCTCAATTTGTTACTAATTTATTGTCAGAAAGTGGGTTTTTTTTCCTAAAGCTTAGTTTAATTTGCAATGGCTTTTTGCAGATAGAATTTTCCTAGAAGCAGCATATTGTTTAATAGCACAACTAATGGGTATTGAAGGAATTTGCAACATTGTGACTGTCCAATTAGTTTCATTTTCTTGCCAGTAATTGGCATAATGTACTAATTTTCATTTCACTAAGTCTTTTAAAGGATGTGAATGTATACTTCATCTGGGATGAGTAGGGTATGTGGCACTAAAGAAACATATAGCCTACAGTAAGTTTTTGTAATCTATATGTTAAACTTTTGCAAAACAAGTAGCTCCTAGTATTGAATGTGCAACTAGTTGAGGTTTTTAAGGTGAATGAAGATTAGAAGAAAAAGTTTTCACGTTTTAATTGAAATGCACCTCTAAGTGCTTGTTGATACAAGTAAATTTTAGAGCTCTCATTGCTATAATTTCATTCAAGAGAAATTTCTTATAGGCAGAGGAACATGAAAGGTAGAATGGTTATGTTGTAAGATCTCAGGACTGAAAAGGCTTAGTATCAGCTGGTGCACCTTCAGCTTTTAACCATCTGCTCCAGTACCAGTGAACTATCTGTCAGCTTGCTTCTGAGCAGCAGTGTGCACAAGAGCATGGATCGTATGTAGCAAAATTTTATGGGTTTTTCCTGGTAAGAGAAGTAAAGGAATGTCTAAGGGAGACATGAAGAAACTGTTTGGGATGCAGTCTGAATTGAGAAACAGCTTCAGCCACTTTACTCAGCTGCTGGGCCTTTCTCTGGAAGGGTATCAGAAAGTAAGCTATCTTTGGGAGACAGGAAGAGGAATAGATAGAGCATAAGCTGACAATTTGTAGTGTGCTGGTGCTTTTCTGCTCAGCCTCTAAATACCATTGTTTAGAATAAAGTAGCTCTATTGAATAAGACAGCTCTGTGGCAACTGGATGGAAATTCATCAAGGCTTTCTTTTTAATTCTTAGAAGTCTAGGGTTGCTGAAGCATGTTGGTAAATTCTCTGAGATGTTTAATTATTTTGGTCCCAAGTTCTGTGTCTGGCCCTTGCCAGAATTCCTGGAGCTCTGAGTTCCTTAATAGCTGGAGGAGAAACATGGCATTTGTTGTCTGGAAGAAGACCCTTGCTGGGTTTTTCATTAGAAGGCTCTAGGATTTCAAAGCAAACAATTCTATTTGTCTGTGTGGGTTGTATACAGAGAATAGGCTTCTTTCCTAACACTTAGAAATAGCCTTGCTGTAGCAGCAGTGGGAAAATTATTTCGGTAAAAGTTACAGATAAGAAAACATTAATTTTATGAACTAAAAAGAATAAACTGTAAAATTTAGATTTAACCAAGCGTACTCATACCAGAGAACCTGAAAACAAGCCCTGCCTTTTTCACAAATGGAAATAGTACTGCTTAAGGTAGACTTTTCCAGTTCTTGATGGCTCTAAAATGCTACTGCTCATCAGCATGCTCTAATGGAGGAGATACAGACAGTTTAATGGTTTTAATGGCAAGTTTGCTTTGGGTGAGAATGCTCTGAAGTGAGGAAGTAGGAAGGGAAGACTACTAGAGATCTATCACTACATATTTCACCACATTTCAACAGCCATATTTGGAGAAATTAATCTGGTTATTTTTGTCATTATTACTTTGGTGAGTGAAAGACCCATTATTCCTTGTATTGGACAAGTTGTCCTCTGAGGCACGTGTTACATTTTCTTTTCCAAAGTTTATTTTCAAAAGCTTTACTGTTAGACCATAGAAATAACTTCTCTAAAATTAGACAGAGAGGATTTTCTTTAGCTGGCTGAGGTAGTGATAAAAACACCTACATTCTTTTCTTCTTAATTTTCGGTACACTCTCGCCTCTCCTTACATCAGAAGGGCTTTGCCCAGGGAGAATCCAGTGACAGTGATGATTGAGTTATAACTAAACTAACACTGTAATGAATAAATTTATGCTTAATATGACATCACAATGAATGAGCTTCTTAGCTTTGTTGGATACCAAAAGCTGTACATCAGTGAAATTCTGATTGATCATAGAATCATAGAGTGTTTTGGGTTGGAAGGGACCTTTAAAGGTCATCTAGTTCAACTCACTGCAGTGAGCCGAGACATCTTCAGCTAGATCAAGTTGCTCAGAGTCCTGTCCAACCTGACCTTGAATGTTTCCAGGGATGGGGCTTCTACCACCCCTCTGGGCAACCTGGGCCAGTGTTTCACCACCTTCATCGTAAAACCTTTCTTCCTTATAACTGGTCTAAACCTTCCTTTAGTTTAAAGCCAACCCTTCTTGTCCTATTTCACAGGCCCTACTAAAAAGATTGTTCCGTCTTTCTTACAGGCCCCCTTTAAGTATTGGACGATCTGAAAAATGTAAAGTTTTATTCATCACTTAAAATGTTAAGAACTGAATGGAGAAATTAATAAAACATACACTTGGAGGAAGAAGAACAGAGTCCTGTCTTTTCCCTAGGGAAATACTGGCTTTCTTTACAAATGTAGAAGGCCTAAGATAATGGGCTTTTAATCTCTTTTCCATAAGAGTACTGTGGTGGTCTAGTTTGCAAATACAGGAGTAAGGAGAAATTGCTACACTGTTCTTTTTGATCTGTATACTAGCATACTCGATCATGTGAAACAGAAGCACTCAGCTGACAGATTCTGGTTCCCAGAGTATTTTTTTCTGATATGAAATGATTAAACACAAACTATTTGGTATGAAAAAGAGATGAGAGGCTCTGACTGTGTGGAGCAGAACATCTTCATCCCTACCTCTGAAGTCTTGCCTGTGGGCATTTAAATTTCCAGAACCCAATTTCCAGCTATTTGCCTTTGAATTCTGGATCTCAACAGTACTTACAAGGATGGTCCATTTTCTGCTTGAGCATTCAGTGTTGCGTATGTCTTGTCAGTTTCTGCCATGTTCTTTCTTCATCCACCTGGACTTGGATGGGAGATTTGACAGCACCCAATGGGGCAGGAGCAGCCTGTGTCCCAAAAACCAGCTAGGGAGGGACTGGGTGAATGCGGCGAGTGATGAGCTCTGGCTGAACTGGACCTGTAGCCACAGCCTATGTGCATGGCGCTGGCTACTGAGGGGTGAGTATCCATATCGCCCTGAAACCATGTGTACCTGAAGTGTGCATTTATCAGCTGTAGCAAACTCCATGCTGGACCCACTGGTGAGCAAGAGGTCCTGGGCCCAGGCAGGAGCCATGCTAGTATTAAGCGGGTCGGTGAAATATGTTTGTGACTCTGGAAGATGTCTGTGTGTGCATGACTGTGTGTCCACTTGTGTCTGTGGGATACATGCTCAGCTTCACTACTGGCTAGACTTGCAAAGGGAAAAGAGGCAGCTCTGTCCCTCAGCCTTGGTAGAGATCCTGGGTCCCCAGGCAGGAGGGAGCTCACAGGCTCTGATGCTGCAAAAGGCAGCAGCCACATAGACATGCCTTAATAATTTCTTGTACTCAGAAGAAGAATGTGATACTTAGGGTTTTTAAAAATAATTTTCCTTCTGCTAAGTATTCTCAGTATCCTATTTATCTAAGAAAAAAGATAGGTAAAAAGGGAAGTTGTCTGGGGACATTATAAGCCAGAAAGCAGAGAGGAGATGTTGAAACTCAGCCTTAGTATAGATAACTACCATCAAGCTGGCAGAACTGGACACAAATAAAAACATTAAACATGTAATATGAATATAAACAAATAATTTCACAATTACTATTACTTGGCTTTGTCAGCCGAGCGCGGTCCCTTCATGTTTGACCTAAGCAGGCCTGCTGTGTCAGCAGGAGTCCAGTGTCCCATAATGGGGCTTTGGAGTTAGCAGAAAAGAAAAAAAGCCTTCTGAGTCTTTGAAGATGAAACAACGCTGTCTGCTTTTCAAACTCTTACTATTGCCTTTGTGGTGTGAGAGCACTATGAAAAACAGAAGGTTCGGTAACAAACTGAGGAAGCGCTTGAGGAGTTTGCAAGGAATGAGGGATTTAGAACTGCTGATGACCATGCCTGTTACCCCAGTCACCCAGGAAGAGCTGAACAATAGACCTGGCCCTTGGAAAAATAAGTTCCTTTTCATGTATGGCAGTCTCAGTAACATCCCATCTTTACAGCTAATGAAGGATGATCTTAATTCAGAATTAATACATAATTGAGTATATAACTCAGCTCTAAAATACTTCCATTTATGAACAGAATGAAAGGAGTTTGGTAGTGGAACAGCTTGCTGTTTAAACTATATTAGTGACAAAAGTTTGATTTTCTGGAGCCTAAAGTATATATGTGTGTGTGAGTGTCGGGGAGCAAGATTCAAAATTTTGCTTATTATCTGGCTTGTTTTCCAGTCCAGCATCACCATGTAATTAAAGATTATTTACTATAGTCTTTAGGGCAGTCAGTGATGACATCTATCAACTCACCTTCCGTGCTAGGGACTGAGTTAAACATACTGGAATTATGGAAATCAGATTTTCCAACTGTTTTCATGGTTGAGGCTGTGAGAACTGCCACTCAAAAACTTGGTGTGTGTGACAGAAAAGACATTTCTTTCCATTTTGGAACAAAAATCTTAAAGTAACCCATTCAGATTTTGATATCCTTGGCACTAAGTTGGTTTGCAAGTCAGCTGAGTTTTCATTAGAAAAGGACATAAAACTGTTGGATGGCTTAGGACCTATTTAAAATTACTCGGGGCCTAATGCTGTGAGGTTTTGAGAGTGGAGAATGCTTGGCATCTGTGGAATTATGGAGTGCCTAAAAATTATTTAAAGCACAGTGTTTTCTTTGTTATATTCTACATGTAAAGCATTAATTTCTATTACAGACCCTTTCCAAGAAAATGAATCATGGCATTGTCTGATATTTTAAAAAAATACAAAAGGTATCCAGGTTTCAGGTTGGCTTTGTCTTTAAGTGCTTGTTTATTTCTGAATACTAAGAATAGAGAATGTATTTTTACCTCAAAACTCTATTAAAAGAAAACAAAAAAAGCACCCAAGTTTTATTCTTTAAAAAACTTTGTCTGAAACCGCAAAATTCTTGAAACTCAGCCCTCCCTGTCAATCTTCATGAGCTTCTCCTTCTATATTTTAAAGCAATGTGATCACTGTTTGCATTTATTTCTATCTAAATAAAGCAGTTACACTCTGTTGTTGTTTTTTTAAATTATTATTATTTACATGGGAAACAGATCTAGCTGACATCTGCAGCTTAATGACTGGCAAAAAGCCTTTCAAAGATTTGCCTCCTATAAGACCAAATTGCATTGCTTACAAGAAAAATATATTTTTCTCCTTGAGTGACCTGCCATTTGTACAGATTAGTGTCATGGATGGATTTCAGTGCTGCGATGACAGATTTGGAACACATAGTCCAGTTTACATGTCAAATAAAATTATGTGGACATTCTTCACTTTCACAGCAATCATTCACAAAACTCAGGAACATCAATAGATTTATAGCCTGCAGAGTGTGAAAAAGTTTGGATGAGCAATGTAATTCTAGGTCACTCATCCTTAATACTGTTTCACATTTGTGCCACAAACAAAACCAGCTCAGGGCAAAATGAAATGTTACACTGATTGCTGCTGGCCTTCAATACAGAAGAGGAAAGAGAAGCCGTCAGATCCTTTAGATGGCTTCATTCTCAGAGTAGTTGATGTAAATTAAAGATTATGAAGATCCCATCCTCAGAATGGGACATGTGCTTAAAAGCCCTGATACTCCTGCTGTGAAAGTAATTTGTCATCTTTAGTCTGGTGGTTTGCTGTTTTAAATTTGGAGGGCAGCTGTAACGTTCTGTCACAGGGTATCCCTCATAAAGGAAACAAGAGGTCAGTAGAAATGCAACATTACACAATTCTTTCATAAGATACACACATCTGCTTCTAGCTATTTTGTTCGTAGAATCATTTAGGTTGGAAAAGACATTTAATATTATTGAGTTCACCCGTTAACCTAATACTACCAAGTCCACCACTAAACCATGTTCCCAAGTGACACCTAAATCAATACATACTTCAGGCTGAAATATAGTGCTTCCCAGGTTAAGTGGGTCTCACTGTTGTGGCTTTCTCCCTCCTCCCAGCCTCCTAGGCAACTGCTTTTATTCCCTGGTCTCCAGACCACTCCTGTCACTCCTCAAGCTCTACAGCAGTCACCTGGCCACATTGCTGGCTCAGGTCCCCCTCTTCACGGCAGCAGCCTGAGGCTGGTGAGTTTAGTAACGCCTTAGATAGGAACCAGTGGCAAGGGCTTACACTAGTAAGGTTTTTCTTTCAGTGAGGCTTTTTCTTTTGTTTACAGCTCATTCTCTAAGTAGGCAAATATAAACCCTAAGAGTCCATATTCTAATTTAGTGACAAGAAGGCACAGTTAAGTTACAAAATAATCACTGCTGGTTTATGCATATAGCAATATGAGGTGCTATCCTCAGTTGGATGATTTTTAGGAGATGAGGAGATTCTTGGGGAACCTGGATCTTCCCTTCCTTTCTTCCTGCACTGGAATTGGTCTTTTGTTACCAGACATTTCAGTATCACAGAAGGGCAATATGAATACCCTTGGGGTATCTTTATTCTATTTTTTTTTCTGCAATATTATTAAACAATTCCTCAACCAGCAGCTAATTATTTTTAAAATGTGAAATTACTAGTTTGTTTATTAAATTTTAAAAGAACTTTTTCCTCATCTTTTTTGTTCTTGTAATGCTCAGAGACAGACTTTCTGGACTGCGAGGTACCATGCTCCTCCAAAGTCCTGAATTTGCTAACCAAGGAGTTCATTTTCCTAGGAAAAAATGCATGATTCTCAATGCTTGTTGCAAAGACTCATAGGCTCATGGGTAAATTAAGCAGTTGAACAAACCAACATGAATACAGTGCACAAGTACATAAATGACATGGGATTACATCATACATGGAAACCAGTTAGATATTAACACATTGAAGTTGACACTGCAGTGCACATTCATGAGCACTTCTTACTTAACATAGCAGCAGCTTCTGCAAATAATTAGGAGGCCAGCTTCAGCCTAGATCTAGGGGTTTGCATCCATCACTGCTTGAGAGCCATGTGACGTTATTTTGGTAAAATCAGACACTTTGCCACTCAGCTTCAGTAACGTCACAGATCTGTTTTCCCCACATATTCCTGCAAATAGCAGGTCTGCTGCCACTATTTTGAGAGCCTAGCTTTTGAGGCTAAAGTTGTATTTAAAATATGCATTTGATTTTTAAATCATAACCATTCTTTGAAAACGTGGAAATATTACTGAAGATCGCTATTTGCTGTGGTTGATCAAGGGGGGACAGGAGATAAGACAATATATTTATAAATCTTCTCAAGACAACTCACTACCCTGCTTTACTTATTCTGTGCAGTCTTAGAATGTCATTTAATCTTACATTCTGTTTTGTAGGTCAAGGGCTAGTAAAAAAATCTTACTGTGTTGTTACCTCATAAAACAATTTTATCTGCATGAGGTTGCTCTTGGATCACTGCTAGACTTTACAACATACACAAACAAGGACAGATGAAAAACCACATCCTATAAAAATTGACTTGCACAGGAGTCTTATTCAGTAGTGACAAATTTATTTTTTTTTGTGTGTGTAAAAAGAAAACACACGTGGAAAGGGCAAAAATTATATGTGAGAGATTTCCTGCATGAATGGAAGATTTATTTCTCCCTTTAGACTGGATTTATTCTAAAGGGAGCATACTTCATTTTGTACAATATCTGGTAACTCATCATACACCTAGAGCAAGATATTTACGTAGATAGTTTGTATGACCAGGCAGGCACTCAAACAAGCTGGCCTTTGGCTATACTAGACTTTTCAGATGCAGTAGCCCTTGAAGAGCCTAAGCCATACTATACACATAGAAAATATACAACATTTGGTTGAAATATCACAAATAGTTTACCAGGCTCTATTCTACCCCTCACAGGTCAGATGTTCTTCCAAGGCAATGACTCCAAAAACGATACAGCAGTTATAGTAGTTACGGATAAGCCCACCCTGCCAGGAAGAACGCATCTGATGGTCTCATTTTCTTGCTCTGTTTTGAGACCTCTAAGAGCGTACACATGTCATGTGGGCTGGACGTTTCTCTGGCAGCTGAGTGGATTTGCCTTTTCTTAGGCTTGTTTATTTTGGAGAGGAGGAGAATGAGTAGGACTATAAATCAGTCCCTTCCTACCCAGCTCATTTTGTTTGTTCTTGGCCCCATCTGGGCCCCATTAGTTGCAGAGCACCAGGACCGCAATCAGCAAAGCATGGGGTACTGCAGAGCTCCTTACAGCTCAGCCTCAGAACAAATACTGTTGGGGGAAATTAGGTCATAAAATAATTTCCTGAACCTATATTGTATAAGAAACTGGAAACAAGCATATGTTTCAAAACAGAGCTCTGTTATGATGAGTTTCACTTTTTTTCCCCCCCTGCCTCTCTGATAAAATAGTGTTGAATTCATTATATTTTAAATCCCATAATTGACATCAGGGCGGTATTATAGCAGTGTTTTGCAATTTGGTTTGAAATGTCTTGTTATTGTCTACGGTCATATTAATGAGCTAATCAGATGTTGTTGGTATCTTAACCATATGTGTATTGTATATTTGGATTTGTAATCAGATGCATTAGCCAAGAGGACAAAAATCTCGTTCAACTGAAGTATTTGAGTAGAATACAAAAAGAAGTGCAGGATAGCTGATACTAATATTCACATACAGTGTAGTGTTTCATCTAGCAATGGCAAATCACAATATTGTTCTTATTTGAATCTAATCAACTGAACTGGATATTAAAAGTCTGGGGTCAGTCGGGGTTTTGAGGAAGGATATTGTTCTACAAAATGCACATAGTCACTGCAAATTCCATCTGCATGAAAATTAGTGTAAGCAGTTGCGTTATATTGTACCTTGTAGGTATGCCTGCAGTTCTTTCCACGTGAATTTGAGCAAGAGCAGCTGATCTTGCTGAAATTAGTTGAAGAGTCAGGTGGAAGGTAACCTTGGAGGTCACCTAGTTCAAACTACCACAAATGTATCACCAGCACTACACGAGGTTAGCCATAGCTTTGTCTAATCAAGAAAATCCCCAGTGTTGGAGATTCCTCAATCTATTTGAATATCCTCTTCCAGTGCTGCTCATTTCATTCAGGTTAATGAAAATTTTAATTGTAATATTTGACTTGAACCCACCCCCACTAAATCTTCCAAGTCCCTCTGGCAGACAAGGCTCACATGCAAAAATCTGAAGCAGAAATCAAGTCTTCTGATTTTCAGTGCACTGGGAGTATGTGGGTATTTTGTGGCAAGCACATACATTTTATGTTTCATTTATTTGTGAGGTATCATAGTTTGTTTTGCTTGTTTTTATAGAATGTTATAGATAAGAATATTAGAATCATCGTGATGATGTAAAAGTCTTGCATTTGTCCTAAAGAAGACAAAAATTGTTTGTGATTCAGGCATGAAGCTTCATGCCTCCAACTCAGATGAACTGCTCAGGTGAACAAAACCAAAGTTTGAACTCAGTTAATTGCATAAATACTCCATCAGGCAACTATTGTGTCAGTACAATATATCAGGAATATTGGTGACCACTGTCAAGTTGTATTGAAATAACACATAGAGTAGAATCATGGGATCATTTAGATTGGAAAAGACCTTTAAGACCATCGAGTCCAACTGATAACTCAGCACCGCCAGGTCACCAATAAATCATGTCCCTCAGCACCACATCTACAGATCTTTTAAATACCTCCAGTGATGGTGACTTCACCACTTCTCTTGGCATCCTGTTCCAGTGCTTGACAACTCTTTTTGTAAAGAATTTTTCCTAATATCCAATCTAAAACTGCCCTTGGTGCAACTTGAGGCTGTTTCCTCTCATCCTATCACTTGTTACTTGGGAGAAGAGACTGTCCCCCACCTTGCTGCAACCTTTCTTCAGGAAGTTCTAAGGAGTGATAAGGTCTCCCCTAAGCTTCCTTTTCTCCAGACTAAACAACTCCAGTTCCGCCAGCTGCTCCTCATAACACACATTCTCTAGAACCTTCACCAGCTTTGTTGCCCTTCTTTGGACATGCTCCAGCACATCAATGTCCTTCTTGTAATGAGAAGACCAAAACTGAACAAAGCATTTGTCGTGCAGCCTCACCAGTTCCGAGTACAAGGGGATGATAACTTCCCTAATCCTGCTGATCACACTATTTCAGATACAAGCCAGGATGCTGTTGGCCTTCTTGGCCACCTGGGCACGCTCTGGCTCATATTCAGCCAACTGTTGACCAACACCCCGAAGTCCTTTTCTGTCAGGAAGCTTTCCAGCCATTCTTCTCAAAGCCTCTAGCACTGCAGGGGGCTGTTGTGACCCCAGTACAGGACCCAGTTCTTGGCCTCGCTGAATCTCACACCCCTGGTCTCAGCCCATTAATCCATCCTGTCCAGGCCCCTGTGCAGAGCCTCCCTACCCTCATGTAGATCAACACTCCTGCTAAACCTGGTGTAATCTGCAAACTTACTGAGGATATACTTGATCCCTTCATCCAGATCATTGATAAAGATATTAAAAGAGCAGGTGTCAATACTGAGCCCTGGAGAACACCACCTGTGACTGACCACCACCTGGATTTAACTCCATTCTCCACCACACTTTGGGCCCAGCCATTCAACCATTTTTTTACCCAGTAAAGTGTACCAATGTCCAAGCTATGTTGGTATAAATACAGAAAAAAGGCAAAAATATAAATTTGGATATGTTATAGTAAGAATATAAAATGCTTTAGTGATTTGCCCCAAACTCCTTATGTTCTCTAGCTTTTCGATAAATGTGTCTTTTACCACGGAAAATGGAAGAACTACATTTAGCACATTAACTAAAACCCCAGCAAGCAGGTGGTTAAAAACCACTATTAACCAAAAATTTCAGACATATCAAACTATTCAGTATGATGTGCTACACTAAACTGGGAAATTATACAGTTAGATATAAGATGGTTTTTAATGATGACAAGATTTGCTTCTTTATTCATTTGCTGATTTGTGTAATGATCACTGAAGCATTTGAAAACTTCGGCAATAAATGGAACATTTTCAGTATTGTGTTGTAATAAATCAATAGCCTACTTTAAAATGTATGTAAGAAAGCTAGTGTACTTTTTTTTTTTTTCCCAATCAGGGTAAACTTTAGTAATCTGTAAGAATATGGGATAAGCATAATTTAAACATATCATCAGGAGTAAATGTTACAAACTGGAAATTTTTATGCTAGACTTGCATGGCTAGTTAAATCTGTAGAAGGAATGTAATAGCTAATAAAAACCGCATCCCATTGCTACCTTTCCAACAGAAAAACTATAAATACCCACACTACCCACACCCCTCTCCTCAATGCTTTTGGATGTGAAACTGGTAATTAAAAAGAAATAAATATATATTTATTCCATCTGAAGTGTTTCGTGTTTGTTTCCTTGTTATTCCCAATGGCTATCATCATTTTATGGGGAAACAATGGCAGCTGCCGTGTCAGCAGTGGAATACCCATAACCATGACAGATATTCTGTCCATAAATATTTCTCAACTCTGAATATTATATTAAAGAGTTGCAGGACAGAATCAGACTGAACTAGAGTATGGTTGTTGTTTATATAACCCATTCCAGTGCTCAGAAGAATCTAACCTGTGTGTTAAAATGGAATGGAAAAGTGAAGCAAATGAATATCTATTTATGGTAGTGGAAAAGCCTGTAAGTAGGACAAGGTCATTTTGTCCATAAAAAACGGAATGAGAAAATGCATCTCAAGCACAAGACAGAAGACTGAGAGTCTGGCATATGCTACCTGCCAAGCTGGGATGCATTAAGCATTTAGTCTTAGCTTCTCTTGCCCAGTTTTCTGTCCCGTGTGTATGTCACATGAAGCGTTATTTTTGGAGATAAATAGGAGTATCAGCATAATGAACCTTTTTTTTTTTTTTTTAAAGTGTGAATTAACTGGAACTTTTTAGTCTCCATACCTTTTTTTTCAGTTTTGCACATTTTTACAAATGTTTTTCAGCTTTCTCTGACAGTGTGAATACTACTGAAAACTGGTTATGGGCTTGAGCTAAAAGGGCATGCTTGGTAATGATGTGCACATGTACACGTTCCCAAATTCAGTACTGTTAGGCAAGTTAACTCTCAACTTAAAGTTACCCGGGTCAGGCAAACTACTAAGAATCACTTATTAGAGATTTATGAATTAGCAGTGGCATAATAAAAGCTTTGGAAGCATATGAAGAGAGTAGGGTATCTGTTTTTCCAATAGCAAAACTGTCAATGATGCATTGATTGTGCACAAGGTCTGTAAGTAAAAAAATATAAAAATTTCTCCATTATGCTGGCTTAAAAAGATAGGCCTAATCCTCGTGTTAGGTTGAGGTTTGATCACACAGGAATTTAGTCATTGAATGTTTGAGGATAACTCTTTAATATAAAAACAGATATAGAAAGAAGAGTCAGTGATAATTAGTATCTCCATGGGAAAGTGAATTGATTAAAGCCTGAAGATATTTTCTTCTGATTACTTGAAAGGGTTATATTTCACAATTTGTTTCTGCAGTGTTCCTTTTCCTGGATTCAAACGTTGCTCATTTAAACTCTCTTTTAAAGAAAGGTATTGTAATGAATCCTTTGTCTTGGCTCACTCTTGTCTGCAAACAGCTTTCAGTTCTTGTATTAATTTCTTATGTTTGTCATGTTGTCCTGATTTCAGCCAGGATAGAGTCAATTTTCTTGCTAGTAGATGGTACAGTGCTGTTTTGGATTTAGAATGAGAACAGTGTTGATAACCCAGTGATATTTTACTTGTTGCTAAGTAGTACTTATCCTAAGTTAAGGATTTTTCAGTTTCCCACATTTTGCCAGTGAGCAGGTGCACAAGAAGCTGGGAGGGAGCATGGCCAGGACAACTGACTTGAACTAGCTAAAGGGATGTTCCATATCACAGAATGTCATGTCATGGGGAGAGTTGGCTGGGGATCGCTGCTCAGGCACTGGTCAGTAGGTGGTGAGCAATAGCATTGTACATCTCTTGTCTTTTCCTGCATTTTGTTTCTATCTCTGTTATATTTATTTTGTTACATTAATATTAAATTTAATTATATTTATTATTAATAATAATTTAGTTTCAGTTATTAAACTATTCTTATCTCAGTCCATGAGTTTTACTTTTTTTTTTCCCAGTTCTCGTCCCCATCTCTCTGGGGAAAGAGGAGTGACTGAGCCACTGCGTGGTGTTTAGTTGGCGGATGGAGTTAAACCACGAGGCTTTTTTAAACCAATTTTATGTGGGTACAGGAACACTGCTTTACAAAAGCCTACAAAGAAAC
>WEIS01008923.1:63730-140526 GCA_013389965.1 Todus mexicanus | reverse complement strand
GAAAATGCCTCTGTATTTGGCTTTTGATGAATGAAGAAAAATACGTCCCCTTGCTTATAAAAAAGGCAAAATCACTCCCTACTACTCTAGCTGCAAATGTGTCCCCTGCCCCCCTGTTCCTTGCTATGACCATCCAAACCTACACACCAACATGCTGTACCCTGCCCGAGGCAGTACAACTGCAATTCAAGAACAAGCCGGGACTGGAAACTTTGTAAAACAAGGCATAGAACATTATACAACCAATAAAAAAAAAAAAAAGGGCCTAAGCACAGGGCTTAGCATGGCTAATTTCATTTTGATTGAAATAAAATTAATTCCAAGTTACTTGGGTCTAAATGATAGAAATTGAATAGAGAGGACCAGTTTCTGTCATCAGCCACCCTGGTATAAATCCAGAGTGACTTCATCTGCATCAGGGGTTTAGAGTTGTATACAAAGAAGAATTTCATTCAGGACAGCATTTAACTACACTGTTTCAGTTAATCTTTTCTAGCCTTTAAATTCTACCATGATAATTCGGGGTTTCCCCAAGCCAGCAGGCCAGTTGTACTTCCTGGATCTGTGGTACCTGCAGTGTGAAAGGCAGCACCCGTGGCATGGCTTGCTGTTGCAAAAAGGTCTTCCTGCTAGCTAATCAATTTATTGTCCAATTTCCCAGTCAATGGATGATCTAAGGCATGTCCTGTCATCAAGGTGGAAAGGAGGTTAGGGTGTAGGAGGGGCACGGCTGCCCCTGCCCCATAACCACCAGGCAGAGAATCGTGAAGGCTTTACACAACAAAAGACTGAAAACAGAAACAAAGACACAGCAACTCTCATGGCAAAATTGTGAAGAAATCATTTAAATATCTTCTACCACCCTTCAACTTTCACTTTAAGGCTGCTCTCCACCAGGAGATCTATGAAACGTCTCAAACCATGTACTTGCTCCTGAGCTGTAGCTCAGACAGCCCTCACTGCCACGTCCACCATTTTTCTTCCCTATACAGCAACTACGAGGATCTCTCAATCTGTCTGCAGGTGCCTTGCGTAGAAAGGCTCTAAGTGGCAAAAACCTTTACCAGAAATGCTCCAGTTATTAGTTGCTGTATTGTACTCCTCTTCTTGTGAGGGTATACAAGTGGAAGACAACAAACATGTTTTGACTTTTCTTTTTCTTTGCAGCTGACAACTGTGCAACCGTCACCGTGATGCCACAGGGCAGTGCACTCTAGGCACTTTTTAGCTATTTTCTTTCAAAGATCAAAAGTGCCATTTAATTTCTGTCAAAGTTTCTCCCTCACTGTCTTCAGATCACAGGACTAGTTTTCACCATGACAATTAAGGACACCAGTCAGAAGCTGTAACGCACTCCACCACGTCTGCCATCTCTTCATGTAGGAAAAATATTCAAACTGTTGTCCAACAGGTTAAAACTTTAGAAAAAAAGCAAGTAAGGACTTTGCAGTGTGCACTTGTATTGCATTGCCTTACCTCGAATATATTGGCAGGTTCATTGCTGTACTGATTGGAGATGATCTCTGACTGATCGCTGTACCACTTGAGCCCCCCCAGGAAGCTGTCCGCATCCAGGTCGTTCACATCTAGTTCAGAGAGGTCAAGTTCTGGGAGATCCGGGCAAAGAGGCTGGTCTTCGCCAACCAGAGCAGCACACTACAGGAAACAGCAACACAGAAATAGTTTCATTAATTACCAGGAATCTATTAATTTTATTATCATGTGATAAGAATTAAACCTCAATTAAGCTATGGCACAGGGTCAGTAAGACTGACTTTGTTTTCTGGAAAAAACACCCACTAAGTATTAGAACACTGTAAGCTCTGTACAGGTATGCAAAAGGGAGGGGGAAACAGGAGGGAATAAGCTGCCTTCTCTATCATATCTCTGTCCAGGAGCAACAACTTTCCTTTTCCCCACACTCTTTGCTAACAATCATGTACAAAGGTTTATTAAATCCAACAGCAGAGGCCAAACCATGGCCTTATTCTCCTGCTTCAGAGTGAACCAGTGCAGGTATAAGTTACAGATGAATACCTCTGGGCAAGGTCTGTCATGCATTTCCTGATGCATTCAGGTTAAAGAGGCACAGCCTGTTACAACCTTCAGCCCTGGAGGCTAGCTCAAGCTGGAGATACTCACACTTTCACTTCTACATATCCTCACTGCAATCCTTGAGGTCAGTCATGACGGCGGTTACCATACAGGTATAAAAAAAGCACAGGTCAGTGATGCTGCTCTGCTCTTTCCACGACACACTCAACAATGCACTGACCACAGCCACCCTGTTACATGTCAGGGTCCTTGCAACTGATGCGCATTCTGCAATATCCCTATATTCACCTTTGGGTGATGGGCATAGTGAGTTCATGCAGCCTCTCACCTGCTTGGTGTGAACACGCATATTGCCCCCACCGGTTTCCTAGGTGTCCCCGGACAGTGGCCACAGTGACGGAATCAATGGGGTTTTCCTCCTCTGGCAGCCCCTGATTCAGTAATCCTAATGTAGGAGGCCTGTGAAATATTTCGTCTGAGGTAGTAAACAAAGTCTAGTCTGCACTGACTCTCTTCAGCAGTGCAAAACATTTTTGTCTCCATGACTTACAAAGAGAGTACTGATAAATACAAATAAATCTGGAAAAAGTGTCCTTTTGTATGCTAGTATGAAGCTAGATAGGGTATTGACTGACCTACTAAGCAAGAAAAAATTAATAGCACACATCCACTTTAGTGTGGCAACTGAAATGTTAGAGTAGCCACCAAAACCGTTTCGTAATTATGGAAAACCCATAGTAACAGCTTGGCAAATAGTGGAGTCCCATACGTCAATGCTGCTCAGTTAAGCAATTCCTCCTGCACTGTACCACATACGCATGTTACTCATCTTCGAACATCTACGTTGATACGGGTGTACTTCAAAAACCACACAAAGCTGCTAAGCCACCAGGTGCTGAACGGTTAAAAGCCACTTAAAGTCAGCTGAGACTACAAGCTTCCAACCTGAGTATTTCCAGCATTGTGTTAAGGATGGCCAACAGTGAGTCCTCCTCGACTCCCCATCAGTTGACTGGCCTGTTTGAATGATTTCTCAACTTCTGTTTGGACCAAAGTCAACCCAGAAAGTGCCACTTTCTGAAGACAGATGTCTGTAGGGCACTAATAGAGTGTCCACAGATGTGAACTGCTCAATACCGGTTATGTCACTCTCGCAAGGACCGCCTTTTACAACAATGCAAGCGAGAGCTGCTGAAGGTGCATTTCATTGAGGTTTTTGTCCCTGGGAATCTTGGTGCGTCTGCAGTGCGCGGGCTGGATGCAGCAGCGCAGCCGTGAGCAAAGATTTTGTCTCTTGGCACAAAGACTTGGTGCAGCTGGTGTGAGCTATAATTTACCAGACAACTTCTATGTCTACTAGGACACTACGAGATAATCATGGAACAGGCCAAGGGGCAAGGGAGCCGAGAGGTTGCAAAAGGAGGTTCTAAAATAGCAGTTGATTTTCTTCCTATTATTTAAGGGGTTGCAGAACTTTAAGAAGTCAAACCCCGCAAGTAATTTTCACTGCAAACAATTTTGGTCATAGGTAAAAAAAAGAAGAAAAATTAGAGAGTTCCCTCTTCTTTAGTGTGAGACACAATCTTCCAGCAGCAAGCTTATAATGCAGAGATGACCTTTTTTGATGCTTGGCTGAAATCTCTGATCTCATTAAAGGATAATCTAGTTTTGACTGAAAAGGTATATTCTCAGCATCATTCTCAGGTTTGTGTTGTGGAGGTCAGTAGCTTATAACTGATATCGTACACTTCTAAAGTATCCTGCTGATCTGTTACTGCTTTCATTTGTAAAAATAGCTTCACTCTGTGAACCACCTACTTAAACATCTTTACTCTTGGTAATCTGCATTTTTTAAGTTCCTATAGTGGGCTTTCGAAGCAGCATAAACAATGGTATTAAAAAAAAATAAAAATAAACTCCTGCTCATTGTAGCTTTCATTTGTCTATAGTGACTGCAATGTCACCTAAAAAAAAATTCAATTGCTGAAATGAAGTATATACGCTCTCGCCAATGTTGACATGATAATAAAAATCAATGTTTCCAAATATGACATTATGCTTCTAATCTGAGACACATTAGTAGCAAGTGTTCCTGTTATTAATTTATATTTGGCCTTTGGACGATGCCAGATTTAACAGTCCAAGTCCTAACTGTCCTCATCTGACACGCTGATATTTACTGTTTGTCTATACATCTGTAACAGGTGCACCTGCATCGCCAGCATACGTTTTACCATTTTCCCACTGTTATTTGATATGATAGTTATTCCATAGCTACAGCCTTAATTTTATGGCAACATTTAGGAGGATAAAGCAGTCACTAAACACAAAAGGCTAATTACTGTGCATTATTTCACTCCAACAGACTTTTTTCTCTTAGTTCAGGCACAAACAATAAATTAGCTTAACTGCACTGATGATAATGAATCATTATAATTAAGTATAATTCTCCATTAACCTTTTGGACATTTTTGTGCCTTTGAAGGTAAATTTAAAAAAAAAAAAAAAGACTGGACTTGTGCCATACTAATTATATTAATGAAAAAATAATCTGCATTTTATTTTTAACAAGTTTTTTTCAAGCAAGCAACGGGATGAACCCAGGAAAGAAAGAGAGACTTGACAGAATGTGTGTCATGTGGATTCTCTCTATCAATCTTTGCAACCTTACTGTACATCACCTTCATTAAGCTGTGAAGCACTGGGGATGCTGATCAGCTACAGTGATGCAGGCCTTTATTAAGCAACACTACGTCCTGTCATTATGTGAGCAAGAAAATAATACATTTTACACTGACAGCAAATATTAATGATTCCAAAAATGAAAGCTGCCTCCCGTACCTGCCACCTTCATTATTTTAGATCAGTAAAGGTGATCCCCCGAGCCAAAGCAACACACCAATGCTACTGTATTGCTATAGGAAGTGTAATGCAGGAGCACATTGGTAAAATCCTACCCACAGTTAATCCATCCACCACACAATTAATATTAAGATCAAACCTTTTTTTTTTTTTTTCTTTTTCCACACTATGAAAAAGTCATTGACATAAATTATCTATTCTGTTACTAGCTTGAAATTACTGCAGAAACTCTAGTGATTAAAATAAATCTTCAGTATTTCCATATAAGCTGTTCCTCAATCAGCTCCTAGCAGCATTAGGAATAATACATGATGGAAAAATGAAGCTACGGCAGCTGAGACCCATGCTACAAGCCAGACAACAACCCACAGGATACTCCAGCTACTCAGAAACAATTAGGACTTTCGAGCCAGAAAGTCATCCACTTACAGCCTTGACTCATAATAGCTACAGGACATATGAATTATCCATATCTATTCCACTTTACCAAGAAATCAAAACAAGATAAGAGCAATTACAATATGCAAACAGAAATCAGTGGATACAATGACAAGATGCAAATATTAAAAACACGACAAAAAGACTTGAGAATTTGCACGTACACCCCGCCAGATAGGAGAAATATACAGGAGAACAGGAACATTTTTACTTTAGATAGGTAGCTCTCTACAGCATGAACATCTTATTTAAAAAGCATCGCCTGTAACCTGTTTTTCCCTCCCCCGTTCCCTGAGGGGAGCATTTTAAGCATTTATTCCAAGCTCACAGCCAGAGGGTTAGTTCCTTTGAGCAGGTCTGTATTTGGGATTCCTCTCCATGGGGTCCAAAGAAAGTTTGCCTGGCTTCACAAGTTGCCTGAACTTTCAGGTAATGCTCCATTTTGCCGAATGCAAACATGCAGAAATCCTCAAACCTCACTTTATACTCCAGAGATTACCAGGGAGCCGCTTGCTTTTTTTTTTTTTCCCTTTATGAATTGTAGCCAGCAGAAGCTGTGGATTTGATGTATTGCCGTCTATTTTTACACAAGCAGCAGCAGCGGCGGCAGCAGCAGCAGCAGCAGCAGCAGTTCACACAGTTC
Source organism: Todus mexicanus (assembly GCA_013389965.1). Taxonomy (NCBI): domain Eukaryota; kingdom Metazoa; phylum Chordata; class Aves; order Coraciiformes; family Todidae; genus Todus; species Todus mexicanus. The sequence goes on along the minus strand of WEIS01008923.1, from coordinate 134,528 downwards.
TGCATAAACTCTATTCTCATGGTTCATCCTGTTGTCTCTGCTGTACATCGGGATTTAACCATTTGCTGGACTACTTGGATTGACTGAGAGCCCTGCTCTACGGGACATTAGCTACAGCGTCATTATTCCAATACCACAAGAAGCTGGGAAACGTCTCCTTCGAGAAATCTCTTTTAAAAGCATCTAAAGCGAAACAACAGGGTATTCGTTCTCGTGTGTGTGTCTGAATTCTGCAGCTGATAAACAAGGAAAAACCTTCCACAGAGCACAGTGAAACATGCAATTAAAATACGAAGCCGTTGGTGAATTTCAACTTCCTTTTTTTTTCTTAAAAAAAAAAAAAAGAAAAAAAAAGAAAAGAAGTGTTACTCTTATTCTAAATAAATATGGCATTTTTCCAACCAGGCCACTAAACGCCACTGGAAAGACTTCAGACACCGATTCATATCAATATCTTAGAGCATAAATATTGCATATGACAGGAAAGTGAGCCAGAGGCACATGAAAATAGTTTCCAACTGCAGGAGATACTGATGACAGGAGCTCAGCTTTGATTTGCTCAAGGCATCGCAGAGTAACCTTAAAATAGCAAACTTACTGGAGTTCAGATAAGATTTGGACTTGTTTGCAAAGTACGCTGCCTCGGCCGGCCTGCCGATCCCTGACCAGCCCCCCATCCTCGCCGGCCGCCTGCACCCCACGCGCCACCCACGCCACGCACCCCTCACCTCGAGATCACTCCATACAGAGTCCTGGTTGCACATGTCCCACGCCATCCAGCTGCGCAGTGACGGCAGGAAAGCTGGCAAACTACGGTCCAGAGGCAGGCAGGCAGGCAGCAGACACTCATGCAGGCAACGAGACCCTCTCTGAGAGTGAACCGAAGGCACCTGTCTTACTACTGTTCCCCGTCACATGACAAAGCTATTAAAAAGTAGGCTGGGCTGTCACTCATCCAGCCTTCTGGTGCCGCTGCTCCAGCCCGTGACGTCAGCCAGGGGCAGACCCAGCCTGAAGTGAAGTAAATCTTTGCAAAACCCGCTCAGACCTCGGCGGCCGCGGCACCACGCTGTGATTCAAAGCAGATTTCCACGCCACACCCCTGAAACTCTGCTCCAGCCATAGAACAGCTCCCATCCCTCCCCATCTTTTCTAATTTCTTCCCTTGCTATCCCCCTCCTCCTGCCCCCCCTCCCCACAAGCAAACAACAGGCAGAGCTGTGCTTATTATAAAGAAAAAGTGAAGTAACTCCAAGCCGAGCCTCAACCTTCGCGCTCTGAGTAGCCTGAGCCCAACCTTTGCAGTGCCCACACCAGTTCCCCAACACCGTTTCTTTCCGAGAGGCTATCCCAGAGTTTGACAAAAGTTACACCACCTTCCAACATTCTTTTTTCACTCAGGGATTTTGCCCCCTCGCCCAGTGTTTTCATTAGGTTAATGGCTACTCATCAATAATTGCAACTCAGGTAAGTTTATCCACATCACCAGCACCACCAACTCCCCCTCCACCTCCCCCCACAGCATTTCTCTGGAATGGAGTAAGCATCTCTAAAAAACATTCATACAGTTATCTCACCTGCTACAAGGAGCCTGATCCTGTTCCCAGCTAGATTACAGTGTTTCTCAGCTGCTCTTTAATCACCTCTCTGCCTCCCTGCGTACTCCTTCTGGAAGCAGGGGTTATCACAAGCAACTGCCACAGTCCTGCCCATAACTGCTCAGCCGGTCGCCCGCTCTCCCCTGCAAGCACCGCTACTGCCTCAGGGTGCATTTCTGTATAAACACCGTGCACTAGCCCCTCTGACCTGGACCAGCGTTTGCTCATTGAAAATAATAATAATAAAAAAGCGCTCTCATCATGTGAAAACCTGGACATGCTGTTAACAGAAGCATCTCCTCGTCAAAGCCTCTCCCAGACAATAGGGGCTGCTGCAGGTGCAACTGGTTTATGACGATGTCCCTTTGCTCTGCATACACAACAAACTCCAGGTACGAAACCGAACTGCAAAACATTGCCCAGAGCAGGGAAAATAAACCCACAAATACAGGTCTTGTTTAACTATCTCCACCTGCCCGCTTATTGTCTTAAGTTGCAGGGTTTTTAATTAGCTGGGTGCAAAAAGTCTCGTGAAACAACGCGCCGACTCCGTCGTGCTGGGCTACCAGTCAAAGTCACAAAACTATAATTGATCATCCTCCTTGTCATGAAATATTCATTTTCATTGTTATTTGCAAACTCGAGTATTTCTAAAGGCTAAATGAATTCAATTATTATACAAGGCTATGGCAATTTTGCTGAGAGAAAAAATAAATAAAAAGAAGTGCAATTCTTGAAATAGCCTTTTTTTCCCACACACATTGGAAACTTCAGAAATGGTAGGAGGTCTCAGATATATTCTTAGCATATTTGTGTTTCCTTGTAATTCATTATTGCCAGTCCTGATAAAATGTACACTTTTCTCGGCTCGTGCTTAAGTTGCAAATCACATCACACTGTCATATTTTCACCACGCACAGATGATAAAAATGGCATTGTTTTTACTTTACTTAATTAAAAAAAACCACAGCAAAATACCGAATGACTAAAGAAAGCCTTTCTTACGAATGATTAAATTAGCGGTATTGCTTTGCTCTCACAATGAAAAAAACCTAATTTCTTTCCCAATTATATGCTGATTTAATGATAAAACTGCAGTAAATTATTAAGATCTGGGGCAAAGGTGAGTACCTCTACCCCCCGAACAGTCAACTGTGAAATAATGCTGGGTACCTGCCTGCCTGGAGTGGAGTCGGTTCTTATTAATTATTATCTGTGGATCCATGGTTGGTGGAATATTCTCCTTCAATATCTACTTATAATTGTGTTCATTGACTGTGCCGAATACATCATCTGGGTTTTTTTGAAGTTTCATTCACACCTTTTATAGAAATGTATTTACACTGGAACATTTCATATTGCTGTTTTGGATATTTTGACCTGCTCATGTTGTTTCTATTTTCTACATTTCCACTTCACTGCTTTCCCTTCAAATTAGCAAGTTAACTGATAAATATAAACTGTGACCTTAGTGGTGCTCTCACCATACAAGCTTCAGAGATTGGGGAACTTTCTTAGTGCTCTGTAGACAGCGCAACAATAACAGAGTCCCCCAGAACTTTTTGATAGCCCTGTCCACATTATGGCTTGAACTTCGCTACCAGTTCGAGCGTTAAACTGCAAGGGATGCCAAGCATGATTTCAACTATAGAAGATTGTGAGGTTTCAACAAGGATTACCCATTGCTTGGGAAAAATTTATTTATTTACTTTTTTAAATTGAAGTGTCTAAACCCACTCATAGTACAAATTTACTCACTAGGATCTCTTTTTTTTCCATGTTTTAATGTGTTTTTTTGAGCATACTGCACATAAAAGGAGAAAAGCAAGGAAGGCAGTTGCAGTGGTGGTGTGGATGGAAACGGCCCAGTCCCAACGTATGTAGATGAAGCTTGTGAAACCCAGTCAGCACCTAGTCTGCTCTCCTCAAAGGAAACCTTGTCTTCTGAACTTTCCCTAGTAGCTATAGCAATGCTCTCTCCTCATGTTTTGACAACATGGAAGAATTGCACAAACATCTTTCCTGGGGCAATACCTGAGCACGTACACGTTATTTGGTTCCATAACAAATCCATACAAAGAAATCCCTCTTTCATCTGGTAAAGTCTGTGGGTCTATTTGACCTAATCCGCCCTGTCGAAATGTGCATCATCAGACCATCTCCTCAATCTCTCTGCACTTTCCCTATTTGCAGGTTACTCTGTACCTAATCTCAGCAATTCCCAAATTTTGTCCTTTCTTCTTCAAGAGTTGTAATTCAAGAAAGTTCCGGCAAGCCTTCCAACAGCTTCCCAACAAATTCCCAAATCCTGATACAGTTTTTACCAGGAGTGGAAGGTATGGCTGCCTGCAACAATGGCAAACAGAATTCTAAGACCGAAGCCTTCAAGTCCTCTGTCCTTTGACTTTTTCCTGGATTTAGCATTTGTTTAATCTCTTCCTCCTCTTCTGTCACCCATATTTTCTAACTATGGTCATGTTTTTATTTCCTGTAATTTAGATTTCTCAAAGCTACTCATTCTAAAATACAAAACGTAGTCCCTAGATCATGGCACTAAGGAAGAAAGAATTTCTTTCCTTGCCCCCAAGATAATGGTACTTGCTGATTTTCAGCAAAGTTTGCTACTTTCCCAGTGGAGTAAGGCCAGCCAAACTCAGATATAAAACTAGTAGTGGAGTTTCAGCAAGCTGAGGTTTGCAGAACAGTTAACCAAAGTTCTCACACCAGTTCAATCCCTTCCATTCCACCCTTCAAGAGCAAATGGACTTAGAGCAGCAGATCAGCCAATGCTGTACATAAAAGAGCAAACTGCACTCCAAAGGTGTGTTAGCGTGGATGGTGTTCTATATAAAGTATATGTACCCTATTAATTTTTTATTAGAAATCTTCCTTCTGTGCATCTTATTTTTTTGCAAAGTCCTGTATTTGTTTTCCAGTCCATTCTCTCTGTTCCACTTCTATCCTATTTGTTTGCCCATTTTCTTTTTCCTTCTCAGTTTCTTTTCATTATTTATCCAGTTCATCCTACACACAGTACGCCCTCAATAGCATAAGACAGTGAGTCAAACTCCTTGAACTTCTGGGTTCATTGGTGCAGTAATTTTACAATGGAATAAAGCAGTGCACCCTCTCCAATTTTACCAGGGCTGTTATGAGAGATTTTGATTTTTTTAACAGAGGAAAACCACTATGGTGCTCTGCACCACCCCTCTGAAAAACACAAGAGATCTGGGCCAAATTAATTCTGGGCTCAGCTCTGGGCCACAGGCTGCTTATATTAGAGTCCAAAGTAACTTTCTCAGAACAGCGATGCTTTACTGACCCTTACTGACACCAGGCTGAATTTTGCCACATCTGCCTCCACAGAGTGAGGGCTCAAACAAACAGCACTGAATACCAGGGGAAATCACTTGCTTGTTCACATGCAAATGGACATGCCTGTGAATATTCAAAATGAGTGCAGATTAGCTGATTATCAGTGTTAACCAGACTTGCAGACATGCAACTCTTTGTAACTAGGTGCCCGTAGTAAAACCTTCCAGGAGTGCCTAAGTGAGGCAAGAGCGCAGGTACCCACTACAAGTAATCTTCCTAAATTTTCTCATATCTCCCTGCACATTTCCCTCTTCACAAGCATATTTCACTTATTCATTATTAAAACAAGAAAAGCAAAGCCATTCCAGCTTATTACATAAAAACCGCATTTCACTTGTTTCCCCCCAACATTTGGAGAATATGTTCTCCAGGACCCACATTTGCTATGATATGCAGGGAAAATCCAGCTTGTCAGGCCTGTTCAAAACAGCACAAACAATACTTTCACTCAGGTGCTGTTTTGCAGAGAGACTAATCCATAAAAAGAGTTTCTCCATTTACATTTATTGCCCCTATATGTTTAAGAAACGGAGCCATGTAAACCCATCCGTTTCCCAGGAAGGCTCTGGTGCTGTTTGAGCGCACACACCCAGGCATGCCAAGGAGACAGATTCCTGTTTTGCCACTTCTTGCACGTTGGCAGAGCAGGCAGGACCATATCAAAATCGCAGACCGTTACAGATCTTCATCATCTCTCCTTTACTGACCTCACTGCTGATATTTCCTCGGAACAAAAGAAATCATAAAGTTCTTTTTTTTCCTTTTATCCTTCCACGCATTTCAGTCCCTGGGAAGAGACCAAAACCTGCTCACGTCTGATATTATCAGACCGAAGGATATGGCTTCTGGCACTCCTGTTCAGTAGCTGGGTGCATCCTCCCTGCACTCAAAAGCTGTGACCCTCCTCCTCCCCTGGCCCCAGCCTTGCTGGGTTGCTCATACCCCTTCTGGGGATGAGAAATTGCCTTCCTCAGCTTCGGTCACAAAGGGTAGATAGAGCCTGGGGAATCTTCAGGGATACACCTTGTATTGCTAACACTCTGCAGGGCCCTGGAAAATCTCACCCAGATCCTTCTCATTACCCCTACTACCATCCACCTTGCACCATCTTCCCTGGGGCATCTACAGTATAATCCTGGAGCCCTTGTTTCATACCAACCTAGTTTTTACTGACTTTTTCTAAGAGGAATCTGAAGAGCATGATCCCAGAAATGACCACTATGGACATCTCTGTACAGAAAAGACTCCCAGATGCAACAGTAAGCAATTTGGTGGGAGCCAAGGCTGTCCCAAAGCTACCGTCCCTCGCTGAGGCTGCCACCTGGCTGTCAACACTGAGTTTGGGGGTTGTTTTGCCACCTGGCCATTTAGCCGTGGAGCCAGGACCTCCCAGCTCAGAGGGAAGCTGTGGTGCCAGGCTGCCACAGCAGTGCAGGAGAGCATACATTCCCTGCCACATCCGCACCAAGGTTCGTGGTAGCTACTGGAAGAAAAAAAATAATCCTGTATTTCCCTAACACAGCCTATCTGCTCTCTAAAATGGCTGGGAAGGCAATTGCAGTGGAGCACACGCAAGTCTGCAGTGCAGCACTGGAGAGAACAGTAACCTTTAAATACTCTAAAATCAAATCTTGTTTTACACAAAACTGCTATGGTAAAGTCGATGTGAATGAAGCACCTTTGAGTGAAGGAACAGAGGAAAAGGCAGTGGACAGCTTTAGTGCCTCCTAGCAATTTTTTTTAATAAACTAGAGATGACAGACAGCCTTACCAACACATCTCTCATCTTCAAATAAGACTTTCTTCAGACAGAGCTCAGTGGAACTGAGTCAGCCTTTTTTCTTGGGCCTAGCTCTTGGCATTTTTCATATTAAAACAAAGTATAATGTGGAAATAATTCTGAACTGTAGTCATCTGATGGGATTTTTGCAACACGGGCCACAGATTTGCTCTGCTACAATTTTAGGCAAACGAAATAAAATGAAGATATCACACAGAAGAACAGGAATTGATATGGGTTTGTTTTTCAAAAGTCTGCTTATGCACCAAGTCACCCTTCATAGGGTCATGCCTGGCTGCAGAGGAGGGTGAGCTCCTGCAGACTGCTGTTGGTGGGCAGCAGAGCTTGGCATGTGCAGCACCCAGCACCCACTGCTTGGCCTCTGATGCTCCTGGACCGCAGCAAATTTCCCCCTCTCCAGTTGGCCACAGCACCTGCACCCCATTTTTCCCAGTCAGCTAAGAGGAGACAACAGCCAAGGCAGACTCACACAGACGAGAGTCCTGAAGGATCGGCTTCTCCTGACCTCTTAACTAGTAGCTCCTGCCAGCCAAAATTGAGTCCCGAAGTTATTTTTAGACAGAACTCTTCATGAATTGCAGTTAACTTGCAATATGCAAACTAGTGACTAGTGCTAGAGGAATCCCTATGGGTTTTGTGGTTCCACTCTCTGCTCAAAAGTCCAATTATTCATTTTTCTTGGAGCTGCAATATTAATCTAAAAAAGTTGCACAAATGGCAAGAGATGTCATCCTCCCTCCCTCCCCAATTCAGATAACTGAAATAAAGGAAGATAAACATTTAGCCCAGGGGTTATTAGCTGTACGAAGTGCAGCTGTAAAACTTTGGAGGCTGACTCTCCTCCAGCGATGCTTTTGACGACAAATTTGTCAGTACTTCCACCTTTGACTCACAGCCGAGCAAACTAGTACAGAGCTGCAACAGGAGAACTGCTAGCCATAGAAAGGTCTGGGCTGAGTTACCATTTTATTTTAATTTTATTCTACCCAAATCACTTGCCTCAATACCTGTACAAGAAAATGCAGAAATGTAAAAGGGAGGTTAAAGTGACTGGAAGGGGTGAGTGCTCTAAATTTTTTGGAAGGGAATGGGACTTTTTAAATTAATGTAGGCAGGCTTTGAATGGGACCTTATCACAGAAGATGGGACCAAGACAGTTCAAAGCAGAAACTCCTCCACACATTTCCATCTCTTTTTTATTTTCATACTACTCAGATTTCCCTAGCTTTGCCCTGCGAATGGAACAGGGATAAAGCGTTGAGATTGCATCAGCTACCACCATTTTGGATATCTTTGTTCCTGAGAAATTTAGTATTTGCTGAACATGCTTTGCCCTGGGGCACTGGTTAGTCTCATAATTATTTTATAAGTGGGTACCAGTGAAGATTCATACCTCCTTCCAAAAGGAGCTATGACTGTCATGCCAATCAACAGATAAGAGAAGTTTTCTACTTTCATATTTGTCCCTAACGGATCTCTACCATCATAAAATTCATTCCCTGACAATCTGACGCAATTAAACATTATTTGCTGCCTCTGCTCTGTTGAACTCCACATGCAGAACAGCAAACCAGGGCAATGCATTTAACCAAAAGCATTGAAAGGACCATGTACGATTTGCACAGAAACAGAGACTTCACTGGAGTGCACCTTTCCCTTCTGCCCATTGCAGGCTCCCCCTTCCTCTCTGAGGAACAAAGAACCAAGTAAAAATAGGAAACTGTCTGAACGGAAGATTATTTTAATTTATGTTGCAAGTTACTATGCAAAATAATGCTCTGAAAAAACAGCAAACCAACTCCAAAGAGCACTTCATCATAATATTATTACCAATTTATTAAACCGAGATTGCATAGACTGGAGAAATGAGTGTGACACATCCCCAGGGGTTTTCTGGAGGTAGACCTCCAGCTGTTTCATTCTCACATGCACTCCTGTTTACAAAGACATGGAAAAATGTTTGCGCTTCAGTTCAGTGCAACACAATTTTACATTGTTTGCAGGTTTTCTTCAAGGCAGGGTAGGAGTGTGCACAGTAAGCTGGAGATGTGTGCTCTGGAGATACAGGGCTACCATCTTCTAGGAAGCGTGGGGAAAACACACGGCAGTTGTTAATTTATATCCTGGACAATGCTATAAATCGAAGCATCGCTGACAATTCCTGCCCAGTAAACATGCTCAATTTCATCTCCCGTAAAAAGGCAAGCAGGCACTAAATAGCAACACATTTTGATTTTCATTTAGCCACTTTAATGATAGGTGATGTTAGCGGAAAAGATCATTTATCTTCAGATTTATTTTATATGAGATAAAAGGCCTTGCCAATTTTTTAAAATTCATTTACACAAGTGAATAAATCTTCCCAAACAATAAGTGGGAAAGTCATATTTCTTTAACTTTGCTAAAATCTGAAAATGCTGATCTTGGAGTGAAATAGACAGCACCGGCATTTTAATCAAGAACATAAAGACTCCTCTTCTAAATAAGAGGCACAGCTTTACTTTAGGAAAAAAAAAATCTCAAATTCAGAGAACAGCCATTTTAATGCATTTTGTAAAAAATCTCTGACAAATCAGGAGATACGTGTAATTCTCCTATCACCTTCACTTTTAGATCAGTCCCAATGTGAAGGCTACCTAAAAATAAACCATACCTAACCTTTCAAATATCTATACTGCTGCATACCAGAAACTCAAGCTTTCGGTGCCTCTCAGGGCTTTCAGAGCCGTGTGCTGTGCCTGTCTTCTCCTCTAGCACATTATCCCATGTTGCGTACTGCGCCCAGGCATGAGACAAGCTGCGAGTTGCAATGTGCAGCACTTTGCAATATGTGATAACATGTTCGTTCGGAACATGCAGCAAAATCATTGAAACCAGCTCTCCCTTTCGGCTGTTTGAGCTTGTCACAAAAAGGACATCGGTAGCATTGAACCCTGTAAGAGGGGATGTGAAAACGAAGCTGAGCCAACTGACCTAGCAGCTCTGCTCAGAAAAAGCAAGCCAGCTGGTTTGCAGCACAACACTCTTAAAAATATGAAGGGGAACAATAAGCTCTTTTGTCTTATTGTTTGCTACAGCACTTGCAGACACACTTCTAGCCGTTTAAAGATGAGACTTTCGAACAGTGCACTGAACTCTGAGTGACTGGTGTAGAATTACAAGAGGGCAGAAAACACGGTAACTATTTCTTTGCATTGCACTTTCCAAATCGTGATTCTGCTTGGTCTTAACAGTATAGGTCAAATCCATCCCAAGCACAATCCCAGCAACTTCAGGTCAGTGGTACCTGAAAAATCAATAGCATTTAAGTTGATGAAGTTAAAACAAGGGTGATTTTGGCCTAGGCTGTACAAATACTTACTTTTATTGTATATATTCTTCACTGGGGATTATGCTTCAGTGAATGTATGTTCACGTTCTCTGCTGCTAAACACTCACCTTAGCAGGTCCTGAAGCCAAACTAGGAGCTGGAGCAGGAGAAATCTGTACTAAACCAGGTTGTGGGGCTGCCCTGGAGGCTTTTGCTTACATGAAATAGAAAATCGCCCTTGTACCAGTTGTTAGCTAGCTACTCCTAGCAGGAACAAGCTCGAAAGGACTTGCTTTTCTTTGTTTACTGTCATACTCTGCTCCAACAGAGTCAAAAGTTTATCAAGGCATTTGACTCTGTAAAAAAATGAACAAAATAACTTACACTGATCAAACAATGAAACAAAGCAGCAACAGACTAAATGAGTTCTTTCAAAGAATTTTGGATGGAAAATGTCTTACCTGCTGAAAGGGAATAGCAAAAGAATAGCAAACAAAGGCATAGGAATAAAAACTATTCAATAAAATATTGATTTCATTATCACCATCTATTCAACTTAATTTTCTTGGCATCCATATCCCTAATGCAGGTTTGTGATAGATCGTACAATCACTTTTTAATTAAGCCCTACTGTGCTTTGTATTAAGAACAAGGCAGTAGACATTATGGCACAATATATCTACCAAAATATTTAATGCTTATCCTTTTCATTTTGGTATTTAAAAGTTGTTCTCTTAGGAGGTGGTATCAGTATTTAACAACATTCTTGACAGCAAGTATAAAAACCAAAAACTTCATACTTAATCTAGCCATGTCAAAACTGAAACTCCTTAAAATAATTGCTTTCTGAATATATGGTATTTCTATTGCATTATTTTATTATCACCCAGCTTTCAACATCTTAAGATGCAAAACTTGTTCCCTCTCCTACATACTGATGAGATACGAAGTGGCACAAGGATAGAAAACTGACACTGGACCAATACAGTTGAATGGTATGTGAAACATGTCATCATGTTACGAGAGATATATAATGTGAAGCTGTAGAAGACTGGAAGCTTCCTGGTATGGTAGTATTTTCTTTGGGTTTTAGGTCTCTTTCGGTACATTGCAGCTCTGCTGCTTGTGGTGGGGCAGATCCTGTAGAAGAATAGCAGCTCTTCTTCTACTAGGAGTACTGGCACTTTTCAGAGGGCAATATCCACTTTAATTACTAAAATGTACCCACCTTCTTCTTCCAAGGAAGAAAAGACTGTTGTTGCATATATAATGTGGTTTTAGTTTTTAATGCCAGAAATGAATCAGTAAACACAGTTACATTATGGTATACTATTTTTTATTCTGTACCCATAGTAACCAAATTAATCTCAAGGCACTGCTGGCACTAATTCAATCTGAAGCTCATACTTGGGATTTCACATAGGTGCCTTCATCCTATTCTTCTTCTCAACTAATAAAATGTTAATATATGGCAATATATTTATTTCTGGTTCAGTTCAAGTTGAGGAGTGCAGTACGTTGCAGAAACCTAATTAATATCAATCATGTATTACAACAAAGTGTAGTTTGGTATACAAAAAAATAAAAGTAGTGTTAGCACAGGAGGATGAAACAGATGACCCCAAAATTCATTTCTAGCTGTAACTTCTCTGTCTCTAGGATAGGTACTGTCAATTTTCCCCTACTCTTCAAACTGCATTTAAAAAAAATCACTAACATACATCCAGTAATGACACTAAATGTATCACATATCCTAAAAAAAGAGAGGAAAGAGATTTTGGAGCATAACATACTGACAGTTCCCTCTGTGGCACTGTGAGTTGTGCAGGCACTGGCAATAAGCTAGATTCCATGGTGGCTCAGCAGTGCTGTCTTCAGCAACACCCACTGGTATGGTTTTTCCACTGGGACCTACCAGCCTCCAGCCAAAAAAAATCCAGTTGTTAGTGAAAACACATCTCCACAGCCCAGGAATTGTGCTTGAACTGCTCAGGAGACATGAGCAGCTCACCAGCTATGGTGTAGCCATCCTACACTAGAACACAGCAAAAAGAAATGCAGTTCTTTTCTCAGGGCTTAATTTCAGCAACCTGAGACTCCAGGCACACTACTAATCCAAAGTCTCAAAATTTACTCTACTCCCCATAGTTAGAGAAGTTTTGCACCAAGGTTCAGGGACAATTTACGTTCCTTGAAGCCTTTTTTTTCCCAGTTGCTTGCAGTTCCATTGATTCCCAGGAGCACTCGTGTCCCCAAGTATTTTGGTGCTTTCAAAATGCCCACCTACGATAAAATATTGCACTGAAGCATGCCCAGTTTGATCCAACCACTGCCAGAGCAATAGAGCACATGCCGGCATCCTTATCTACCACATACAACAAGCTGTCCTATCAAAAGGCTGAGCTGGCATGAGGAGTTAAGGTGATGCTTGTGGATGAGCACAGGGAGTGTGGTTGAGCTGTGACACATGGGGTGAAGGTCCCTACTCAGAAAAGCAGCACCGTTATGCCAGCATTGCTCTGCATGGAAGCTCAAGCCTTACACCACATGCGGGTCATACAGCTGCACCAAAGCTTGACTTTAGCTTACAAAGATCCCATCTTCTACTAAAAACCAGAGATGTTTGCGCAAGCTCACAGCCTGGTTGCACTGGCAGTCCCATGCCTACCACTGCAGGACACAAAAGACTTCGGGGGTCCCTCCCACAGGCACATCACGCAAGGCTGTATGAAGAGATGCAGGCACGGGATTTTGTAAAAGGACTCCATCCCATCTCAAACAAACCTGCACTGCACACCCAAGAACCACACTGAACAGCTGGGGTTCACAAAGCCCTCCTGATCATTTCAGGTTTTTGCCTTGGTAATTAAATAGTAAAGCTCTCAGGGGCCCTAGTGTGCCCCAGGGCATTAACACAGGACTCACGCTGGCCTTGAGCACTGCCCATGTACTGCATCCAAGGGCACAATATAGTCCTTCACTTTCACCAACTGCTACAGAATAAGAATTCCTAGAATGGCTCAAACACATACCAGTTCAAATATGGGTACTTTCAGACTTCTTCTTTTCTTCTCCAAATTATGTGCTTTGCCAGCTTCAAAAAAACAGATGGAAAATATGTCCCTAAATGTGCACCCTTGTGATCATTCCAAAAGGAAAGCAGCACCAAGTAGCTTAAAACGTTTGCTAGAAAAACTCTTTTCCATATCATGCAAATAGCAGACAAAAATAACTGCTAGGCAATTGATATACATACAAATATTGGTTATTTTAAACAGTAATTTGTTATTGAGGACATCGCACTGAAATATTATAATATTCAATTTCCTCTCCATTTGCATGGAAAAGGAGCTGGAGAGCGCATGATCATTCATTTAACTATTACATAAATACGTCTATGATAAGATCACACGGCTTTCAAGCCAGAGTTCAAACACATGTTTAATGCATGAGAGTATGATGAAGAAACTTGTGAACTCACAGGTCTCGTAGCCCAATCTCAAACAGATACGAGCTTGGTGTAAATATGTACAGTATCATGTGCTTTCCAAAAGCACCGTGTCTCCAAGGAGCAGTCTGACATCAGCAAAGGAGACAGGTGGTTCCCTTTCCAACCGACGAGGGGGGAAAAAAAAAAAAGGAGTTAAGACACTGTGTAAATATAGCAATATTTTTCCTTGGCGTTTTGCTACGGTTTTCATCCCTTAATGAAACTTCAGTGCATGAACAATTCTCGTAACATCTTTGCTACAAATCAGTGAGTGGATGTCATGTCCTAAGTTATTTATAACTCTAAAGGTAGTGGTAACTGATACTGTTTGGCAGCCTCGGTTTAAAAGTGCTAAAGATTTTTGCCTTTCTGTTTGTTACGAAAGGAGTTCCAAGAAGCCACAAAACCCCAGTTTCCTTGCTCTAAATGTATCCCTTTCCTATAGCAGGTCACCGTTACTAATAACGTCTGTAAGAGTGAGAAACAACAGTCAATCACAGACACAGAGCAGGTCACAACTGCTTTTAGCTAGCTCAACTTCGTAAACTCAAACAGTGTGAGATATGCTAAACCTTGCACAATCCACAGTTGTTCGATTTTGAATCTCACAGTACGAGAATTCACACATATGCTAACCTGTGTACAGAATAACCCAATTTGGCCTCTCTTTCCTATCTGTACATAGATACTTTTTTTACACAGTGACAGCCACAGCCTCTTAAACCATTTTCTTTTGTTGCATTTCCTTAGAAACACAAATCTCGTTCCTTGGCAGCAGTTGCTGTAAGTGCTGTACCACATGCCCAAACTAGTTCTCACTCACAGCTTTAATTCACAGTAAGTGGCACGAAAGGAGGTCAACACTTCTCAGAAACCACTTTCAGTTCTTCGCTGCTTCAGTATCTATTCTACAAAGCCATTCACCCTAACAGAAAGAAAGTTGTTTCTCATATTGCATCCCTTGCTTTTATATTATTGTCATCTTTATGGAATGGGCTGCAGAATATACGATAGAATAAAAGAAGATTATTCCTCGAACCACATTCCTGGTCTCCCTTTTGCAAGATCCTAAAACTGTAAGGTGTTTTTAAAAAATAATTAAAAATTAATACTTTCCTCAACACAAAAAAATACCTTTTTTTTCCCATGCAAAAAGGCTTTATATAAATGTCATCTTGCACCTCAGTGTCAATCACTGTGTCTTACTTTCAGTTCAATTTTCTTGCTTACAGAAAGATTATTTTTTTATCAACTCGACCAACACATCATGGAGGTTGAAAATCAAACAGCCTTCTTCTTGCTGTGATGCATCATTGGCAAGAGGAATGGCCTTGCTGACAATATTTTGCTGTCACATTTGCCTCTACAGCTTCACTGCCTTCTCTGTGATCAATGAAAACAGATTTTGACCTCATCTATTTCATTTCAGACCATATTCTGCCCTGAGGCACACGAGTACAACCTATCATAGTTATAGTGGCAATTGGGGCAGAATTTGTTCCTTTCCTGACAATTCAATATGTGATTCATGAACCAGAATTGAATTCAGCTCTGCTTTCCTAGAGCTCCTCCGGTTCTTTGGCATTAGCATTGGTAAAAAGGCAGCAAAGATGAATTTATGTTGGTCATATCAGCAGAACTGGCTGGATAGTCAATAGTCAGACTACTCAGCAAGATGCTACCAGATCAGAAGTTAGTTACTGTATTTTATTTACACAGCTTATTCTGTAGTCTGTTTTCTTTCTTCAGTTATTCCTCTGCTGTTTAATTAATGGGATCATAAGACCTGGGAAAAAAACCTCCTAGTCTTGAACATTTCTAATTGGCTTAATAAAGTAAACAGAAAAAAAAAAAGATAATCCTCTCCACAACCATCACCTTGAAAACCACAAACTTGTATCACTAGACACGGAATACTTGGAGTATTCACAGGGTGTGCAGTTGCAGGCAATAACCGGATGATCAAGTTTTCCATTAATCCCCAAGACAATGGACCACTTTTGAAAATACAGACTCAATTTATATTCACACATCCTTCTGTGAGCCAACGCCTGCAAGCACTCTGTCATACAACTCACTGCACAGCAGAGGTGAGAACACTTCAGCATACAAGGTACAAGATGGATACGTTCGAATGCCGTCTGAGATGTGCAGCATGCTACTAACCAGTCTATGCTGTGGGGCATTCTCTATGCAGACTGTCTGACACCACCTAGAGAGCTTTGGCACTTCAGAGCCAACACCAGGAGCTGATGTTTGGAACTCTGGAGGTCCCACTTGAGATGACAGGCATTGCATGAGTATATTGCTTCATGATTCTCTGCAGGACTGAGCTCCTGAGCAGACGCAAGGTTGACATCACTTTGAAAATCACATCCAAGACACCTAATGAACTGCATACACGAGACTAATCTACAGTAGATTTGGCATGCTGTAAAAATGAACTTCTTAATATAACAAAAGGACTAGTTGACACATAGCACACTAGGCCTGCAAAGCGCCAATTATCTGATGAAGAGGAATAACACTAAATAGTTCCACTTCCCTCAGTTGTTTAACTATTTAGATCAATGGAAGTTCAGGAAAACAATGCCTATAGAATCACGAATGAAAACACACATGAAGGACTTGAGCCAAGATTTGAGTTCAGATTTGAAGGTAACAGGACAAAAAGCTATTCAATGATAAAACAATGACACCACCACGCAGGACCTCTGAATCCTGCTGCATATTGCTACTCTTCTGGTTATGAGAAAACTTTTTACTGGAAGCAAATTATTTTCATTTCCTTTGCCATTTAAGAAAAATGCATCCAGATCAAAACACAGAGTCTGACCCTGCCCTTCTGCAACCCCCTCAACAACAGCCTTTCCACAGATACCAGCAAAGCAGGATTTATCCTTTCCAGTGGGCCATGCTCTGAGCCTTTAATTCAGTAACACTTTATTCACCAACTAGCTTAGTAAGATTAGCTGTGATTTCATGTATCATTTATTTCAAGAAAAGGGTCTACAAATACCCTCTTGCTCTGTATTGCCAGACCAAAGAAGATACAAATAATCTGGGGAACATTTCCAAAGGCCCAGAGAGAAGCTGAGTATTTTCTGGGGGATTTTACCTGAAGTGAGACCTTCCTGCATTTGAAAATCTTCCCTGTAATGAAAGAAACAGAAGAACTCCCTTTTCTTCCTTTCTTTTGTAGGTAGCATGACCTAAAAAAGGATTTGCAAACAAGCCTAGAGAGAGAAGAGAGCTCATGTGTCTACTGGATTTTTGTTTATTTTCTGCAGTTATTTCAGAGGGTTTCTCAGAATTTTCAAAGATCTGTGAATGTTACAAAGCCCATCTTTTCCAAGTGCAATGTGTTTAGTTTCAATTTCTTCTATTTCTTAGCATATTTATTACACTTATTACAAACTATCCGAAAGCTCACACAGTGCTTTAAATCAGGCTGCTAATATCCCCTGGATCACCATCAGCACAAAGCTTCTCCTCCTAAAAGGAAGTAAAAGCCAGTGAGACTTTTTCATCTGCTATTTGTTGTTTTGTAAAAGTGCAAGAAAACTTCTGCCTTAAGGGCTGAGCCCTGCTCCTTTAGCAGGGAGCGAGACCAAGAGTGGTCTACGCGCCGCACCGGCGTTGTGCTTGGAGGTACCGCGGGAGGGACAGCCTGCCAGAAGTGCTGATTCACTGCAGCAACCAAAAAGGTTGCTTAGTAGCTAAGCTGGGGAGGAGAGAGACAGCATGGATAGGGGGGCATCTGGACCAGTGCAAATATATCAACGGGAGGGAATGCCAAAGTTGTTGCAGAGACTGAATCCCTGAGATCTCTGCTGAACACAGGAGTGTCAATTCATTTATTGGAACAAAACCTGTTAATACAGCTCTAGCCATAGAGGGGAAAAATACTTGCAAATGCACAGAAGTCATGTAAATCAGAGCTGCTGCTCTATTTTACAAGAAATTTTCTCTATTAATTGATTTCATGACTTAGAGCAAATGTGCATGGTTGGAAACAGGGGACCCTGCTGATACCTATCTCACAGCATAGGATACTTTCGTTTTTCTCTCCGAGATACATAGCAGATGTGCTCCCTGGCTCAAATCCAGATGCAGACTAGGTGCTTTAGTGGCTAAAGCACCACACTTCTTTTTGTGGTTGAGAGTTGCAACCTATTACATGAAAAAAACTCAGGATTTTAAAATCCAAATTCTCGAAGCTGTTACACTTATAATTAGAATGATCTGATACGACTGGCATTAGAGTGAGGTAGGAACATATTACAGGGGGCCAAGCAGACAAACAAAACTATTTCTCACCCTTAAAAAGGAGATTCTTCCAAGTAGAAATGTCAGTAGAGTCACAAGGGCTCGTGCAAAAGTAGCGCCTCCTCATCCTCATACCTAATCTTACAAAGTTCCGCACTGCTGCCTAACTTAGCCCAGCACACCACACCACCCACCGAAGCACTGACAACAGCCTTGGCCCCTGGTGCTAAACCCAGATCCTCCTCCACAAGAAAATTACTTTCTGGAGCCACAGGTCATTTTGGAGCTACCTGTAACACCCCCAAATTCTACATAAAGAGAGCATCTCTTTCGATACTATACATCAAAAGAGATGGTCCCACACTGCAAAAAGTGAGGTTTGATAGAACAATGTGCTGGTTTCGCTGGGACAGAATCATAAGCCAGCCATGGTCCGTAGGCCGATAGTAGTTCCAAGTCAGCCAGGGCATCTGATCCGAGTTGGCTGCAGGTGTATCCTAGACCATAAATATCACGTTCATTATAAAGGGGGAAGTTTGCTGAGGAAAGAGAAGCCTCCTCTTCCTTCTCCTCCTCCCTGGAGGGCCTTGCTTACCACCCTGCTCCTGAGGATGGCTTTCCTCTTTATTGTGATCACTGTGCATTCACTGGGCGGAGTATAACTTTGTATACTTTATACTGGCATTGGTATTAGTTTTGCTGTTTCATTATATCTCGTTTAAATTCAACCCACTGGTGTCTTCTCCTTTTCCCCCAATAGCACTGCTTGGCTGGGGAGGGGTTAGTGGGTGATAACAGCAACCGCTACAGTGTAGCCCCTGATATGGGCCAACTATCCACAAGCACTTCATCACAGTTGCACCAGATGCAGAGCTGGTTGCAAGTGTAAGCTTTCTATGTGTTGATTGAAGTGTTTTCCCTGTTGCTTACCCCCATGCTGGAGAAAGAGGAGAAGGAAGGGAAGAAAAGGTGATACACTATTGTAGCTACTGGATCAGCACACGAACTAGCAGCAGACAAAATGAGTTGTAAGGAACCTGGCAGCACCAGCATGTTCACTGAAACCACAAAAAAGAGCCTGGAAGATGAAAGAAAATCTGAATGCAGATACTAACTTTTTTTTTTTTTTCCCTGGAAGAGGATTTATGATGCCAGATTTTGGCTGTCTCTTAATACCCACACCTGGCTAAATACAAATTAAATTAATTTTACAGCTACAATCTTTCCACAAGTTGCACATGACGATTTGCCGAAAGAAACCCTATCACAAGGTGTCAAAAAAGAACATAAAACACAACATGCAGTAGTTTTTGAGAGACATCAACCGTAATTATATGAAACCTAACAAAGCTGCTCCAGGGAGAGGTGGATGGAATTACACAGTGGAGTGCCTGGCCCCTTGTGCAGAAGGCAAAGCTTGATTCAAGCAAGTACAGTGGGAAGGCCACAAGGGCTCACACATCTCAAATAATAATAGTAATATGTCTTTTCCTTCTGCCAACTGGTCACTGAAATCACTGTGAAAGCAGCACGGAGATGAAAATGCTCTGGTCATGATTAAGCTAGAGCTTCCTACATGACCTGAAATGACAACTGTCATCCCTTATCCCTCTTACTTCCACATGACAACCCTCATCCCTTGTGTCCTAAACTAAATTACTGGTCTTGAAAGTTTTACTAACGTAGTATGGCTAGTCCTCATTCCAATGTATGTAGTTTTTCTTGAAAACCAGTAAGAACTGTATCCATAATGTAGACCTGGTGTTAATGCACCCCAGTGGCAAGCGCTGTGTCAGCGCTGTGGGACAAGGAGAGATGGTGAAACTCTTCCAATAAAATAGGAAAATTTTCAGAAGACCAGATCTGAGAAACAAAGTGTGCTACTTATTTCAGAGTTAGGGCAGCAGCAGTTCACCTGCTCACAGTCATTACCCTCCTTATCCTACGCCCAGACACTGGCAAACTTTCCTGTTTTAGTGCTTAGGAGAATGAAAAATGGTGCTGTCTTTTAGTCTCTGTACTACACCTATAAAAACACATCTCCAGGAAAGTAATATTTTCCCTGCTGTTTTCTGCTGCTGAGGGTCATATTATTAATGCATTTGGCTCATCTGCCTGGAGCCAGGCACGCCAACGACAGGACGGGAGACCTCCAGACTGGTCACAGGTGTGCTAAAAAAGCATCAGGTCCTTTAAAACACAAAATACAGTTTCATAAAATGGGTCAGCGATGAAGAAGAATCCCTTTTCTTGGTATGAAAAGGCTAATTTACTTCCTGGTATTTCAGGTGGCCCCATATTATCAGGAGCATGAACTAATGGCTATAACTATGTCACAGCACCGAAAGATCCCAATTTTATAGACTTTGTCCTTCGTTGAAACTATTAGGCTGTACGCTGGCGTTAATACTTGGAAAGAAAAAAAAAAAAAGAAAGAAAAAAAAAGGCAAAGTAGCTTTCCTGGCTAAACTAGGGATGAACTATGAAATGTGAACAGATGTCTTCCAAAGGATGAAGAACGGCAACCAAATTTTACAAATACGCTGAAGAAAACTCTTTGTAAGGTTTTTTTTTGTTTGTTTTCATTTTCGGCATTAATACTTGGGCTTAAACCTATTATTAATCCCTCCCATATTTCTCAGCTCTTGTGTAGAAAACACAGTGCAGTCCTACAACTGTGGCATTTTGAAGTCTGCACAACATGCTGTACACACCATTGCCTGACACTTTATTGACAACAAAGGCCCGCAGCATGGCAGGATTTTTAGAGATGGGATTAACATAATGAACTCCATCTCCATGGGTTTTTCATGGCATTTCTTTACATTTCATTTACATTTCTTTACAAACCAGAAACAAACATTTTTCCAACCCTTTTAGGATGCAGTCCCCTCTGAAATAATAGGATTCTACAGTCCTAAAGGGTGAAAAGTCTGTAAGTAAAGGAGCACATTTGTACTTGGAAGGAGAATGTAGCTGCTGAGGAGGTACGGAAAAAAAGATCCCGGCATTTCTACAAGGCAAGAAGAGCCCAAGCGTGGTGCTGCACTAGTGTGACATTATAGCTGATAATGTAAACTCTGTCATGACATAGTAACATTAACACCACTGAGCCTTCTACACAGGCTCTCCTACTGCCCAGGGTCAGGCTGAAACTGTCTATTTGTAGCAACTGAAAACACCAAGGTTTCAAAATTCCTAAGACTACACAAACAAAATCCAGCAGATATTTCTCATCTCAGTCCTAAGTCAAACAGTCCTGGTGCATGGGTATCACTCACATGCACAGCCACTGAACCCAGCTTAGGTTTGCCAGACACCCAGTCCGCACTTGCAGGATGGGCCTTAGCGTGGGGAAGAGAGTAGCACCCTGAGCAGTAATCAGCAATTTTGTCTGCAATGCTCTGAGCTTCCCCTCTTAAAGCTTCAAGACAACTCTTCAATGACCAAGTGCTTGGCAAAGTTTCGATTTGTTCTTGGCTGGATTCACTAGCCAGCTCTGACGAACACAGAGCAATGCTTTATTTTTTCCTGGTACATAAGTAAAACTCCACAAATATTCATGGTTTAAACTCAATGAAATGGAGCAATCATGCAGCTATCAGTCCAATCTAAAGGTAGCTGCTACAAAATGAAGTTTAGACAATCAGGAATTACAGTTTCTGCTTTTTGTGAATTTTCTCTCTTTCCTTCTAGTCTGTCCCTTTCTGAAGTCCTGCATCCCAATTTGCTTTTTTGTAGCCTTCAACAATCACTTAAAAAACTACCTAGGTATCTACCTTAGTTAATTCATTCAGACCCTCCTGAGGATGACAATAAAAGAAAACAGCAATTTGTTATGACCTCAAACAATGATTTAATTAATGTTGCAAAGGTGGCTTAGTAAGAAATCAAAGAACCAAGCAGTAAAAAAAAGAATCACAATGGCCACCAATTGCAGCAATAACCTGTCTACAACTGAGTTGTTGGCTCTAAGTTAACACATGAAATTCACTTAGAAATTGAAGATGTAAACTCAAAATGACAACTGCTTACAAAAATGGGGGAAAGTAAGTCACTGTGGAAGCAGAAGGTATTCAGCACCTTTCCTAAACATTCTGGCAACTTGCAGAATCCTAACTCACTTTCTCTGGGAAGCTCTGAGGTCCTTTCTAAAAAACAAATGCATTGGTAGCCCAAACCCCATCTCTCCACTCTGGTTCACAACCTTTGTGTAAGGAAGACAAGTAATCCACATTGCAGAAGGAGGCTGTGCTCATTTTCCTGACGTACTTCTCTGTGACCTGAACCCGCAGTTATGTAAGTGTGGGAAGCATGGACAATTCATTCTTAATGCTAGCTCAGCCCTGGCCTCTCCTGGGCACCGGCTGAAAATAATACTAAACCATGCTGAATCATTTACAGTAGCTTTATGATGTGGATTATCATTCAGAGAGGACTGACCTAACCCAATCACACTCGTTTCATGTAGCAACACAGACCGGACTCCAAACAGTTTCACAAACGCCACCCACATTGGCACAAACACAAATCATGCATTCATGTAGGAGGCTCACGTGTAGAATAAAGTTGCTTTACACTTATCCTTTTATTAAACCTTCCGTAATTGCCATGTCCTTGCCTCTTTTATCAGCATAGGCAGTGCTTTAAAATTAATACAATCTGGCCAGACAAATATGCAGTTTTTTATTTCAAGCAGTTTCCCCCCTCTTATTTTCAGAGGGATGCTAGCCATTATGAGAAAATATTTTGTTAATTAATGTTTCCAGCAGTCGCACGGGTTTCTAATGCCTTTGCTAAAATAATGATCCTTTCTTCTGCTCTTCCTCCAGACACAGATTCTGGTCACAAGGCATGGGAACAATTTACCTCCTCTGGGACACATGAGATCCTGTGCCACAGCACAATGCAAAAATGTGAGCTTCTCAGTCATGCAGGCCCTGGTCATATGGCTGCCCACTGAATTCCTTCTCTTTCTACCATCATAAAAGGGAGTACAAGATGCTGTTGCCATTTATATTCCACTGATTACACAAGCTATTTTCATGGCAGGACTCTGCTGCTGCATTCCATCTCAGAAGCTGAACAGATTGAGTTTTTTTAGTGGATTCTGTTAAAATGGATGTTGGTTCCAATAGGACAAATTCATCAGGTAGGGAGCTTTTACAATGAGTGATTTTAAGGTAATCTTTGTACACATCCTTTTCAAATAGCTTGACCTCTCTGAGCGATAAAAGAGCACAAAAACAATAGTGGCTGTGAGTGGAGAAGAAATGTTAAAAAAGCTGGTTTTGTTATATGTTAACCCAGAAAACTAATGTTTGATGTGTGTATTCCCATCCTTACTGATTTCTTTGTACAGATGTGCTTTTAAACTAAGTGAAACAAAGGTTTTAATTGTGGGCCACTTTCGTTTTTACTCATGAACTGTCATTATCAATCATTTATGTTTTCTAGTGAACTCCTACATTAAATAAAAAGAGAATATAAGAATACATCTTTTAAAAGGAATCAATTTGCTGCACATCAATCCCTGCAGGCCATGTGCTCATAAGTCAATACTTTAAAAGGAAAACATCTGATCAAGGTAATACACCTGTTAAAGGAGCATAAAATTCCAAACCCAATGGTAAAATATAAAGATTATGAAGCCCCTTAAAGGAGCTATCAAAGTAAACTATTACACAGATACATCTGCTTCACACCAGCACCCGTTCCATCAGTGCCACTCACGATAAAGGATCATCAGGACAAATATTTCACAGAGCCTCTGCAGAAAACAGGGTTTTTTCCAAACATAATTCAGCTCAAGAAAAGGAGAAAGTAATGGTTTAGCCTTCCATGCACTTTCCAATGAAGGATTTTCAAGCAATGCAAAACACTAACGATCTGAGCTCATCACAATTCTCTGTGTTAGAAATTTATCAGTCATGTTTTACAGATAGAGCAACTACGATACAGGTAGGCAAGACGAACTGATCAGCACGCCTGAGCACGTTGAGAGCTGGCCTCAAGTACTGACCAAAGCTCACAGGGAATTAGTACTATCCCTGTTACTATGACTATTTCACAGTTCAACCGGTTGTTCCATAATCTAGTTGTTTCCTACCCTGCTGGCTCTACATTTTGCAGTTTCACTGGAGAGGAAGCAAAGCCCCACACCACCATGGTCATCCTTGAGGTTTGCAGTTTCCCCTACCACAAAGCAATACAAATCCCACACAGATGATCTCTGACAGCATACTCACTTAGGCACGTGCTGTTGGGACAACCAGGGCATTTTTTGTTACTCTTGTTTTCCTCTATTTTTAAAACTTAAACAAAGAGTTTTCAGGGCCCCTTTTGAGAGATTCTTGAGCCCATTTCCAGAAGCTTCTGGGTCTTCAAAGTGTCACTACAAATTAGTCTCAGCCATGTTTTGTAGTCCTTAATCCCTGTTATCACAGCTGGGTTTGGCCCAGAGTTTAAAAACAGAGGGAAGGCTCAGACCAACCTGCTCCAGATTTTCTCAACCTTTCTCTGCCATCTTTTTCTTCCTGAGGTTTTGCAGTCATGAGAGGAAGAAAAATATGGTCGCGTGTATAGGGCCAAGGGAAGGGCACACTTTCTCCTTCAGACAGTCCCTTTCTCTTGGGCTTTCTCCTGATTTCTGACCAAGCCAGGGCCAAATGTCCTCTGCCTTCACAGCTTGGGGAAAGGCTTTCACACCCTTGGTAATGCCGATTTCACACTCCTGCATCTTCCATTTGCACAAAGGGAAGCCGATCCCAATGCTTAAACTCTCTGTCGCCCTGCTTCCTGCCCACGGACACTGCCAGGGGGTGCAGGGTGGGCTGCAGGCAGCCCCCAAAGGAGGCTGTGAGTCCTGCTGCCCAGCACGGTGGGTGGGCTCGTGTGAGGAGACAAACCATGACCCCCATCCCACCAGCCTTTCACTTTCCACTTCGGAGGTCACTGGCGAAGCGTTACCCACCAATTTACCAACATGAGGAACACTACTCAGGTGACCAGAGTTTCCAGGCACGGAACTTAAATTCTTCATGCCTTTGATGTTACCTTGTAAGGGAGAGATGTCCCGGCCCCCTCTGCCTGCCTGAGGCCACAGCCCCACGGCCAGCATGCCACACTGTGCCAGAAGCCCTTCAAGCTTTTTCGCCCCATATCCTCACATATGGCATTTAACGCATCTGTCAAAGTGGTATAACAGCCAGGGCCACTGTCACACTTTATATAACGCTGCATTTTTGGCATTGTTTTCAAAATGCCCCGTGCAGGTGTCAGCCTGCTTAAAGGGTACAATATGTGTGCTTGCCTCGCCTTCCCCGTCAGCGTGCAAATCGTTACCTCTCGGAAAGTATCGCCTTGGCGCTGCTGACATTTATGTAGAACAGTGAGGTCTATTTTGCCAGCTATGACTTCAGCACCGTTCTCAATAACTTTAAAGATCAACCATAACAAAACAAAAAGGCTTCTGAATTTTATTGGCACGTGCTGCCACAAGAAATACAAAATACAGCACCTGTCACAACTGATCCTTTATGGGTTTTAGATTTTTTTTAAATGGAGAAAAAAATTTCGAATAAAAAAAGAAAGCAACCACAGCCTACAGAATTGCTCTGAACTGTAAGGCCACATTAAGACAGAGGAATGATTGAAAAATAGTCGTCTGAAATATGGCGCCTAAGGTAAGCTCGGCGACAAGAACACTCGTGGGCAGCAGGGCAGGGCAGGGCACCTGCTGCAGGTGTCGCTCACAGAGAGACAGAGCTGCTCTGGAAAGAACGGGTTAATATTAGCTGCGTGTTATACTCAGCGATGCCTTAAATAATCATCACATGGCTCCTGTAATCTGTTCCATGCTGTCAGCACTGGGTTAGTCATAATAATATCAGATAAGAGCTGTTCAAAGTGACATACTAACCAACATGAGAACCACATGACTTTCTGGCTACATGGCTGCCCTTCACCTGAACTTTGGCTTAGATAGTTTTACACCAGCACAAGGTGCGCTACCGTTTTGGGCAGCTTCTCTGCACCTGGGCACCCTCCTGCCACCCCAAGCACCCTGCAGCCTGTCCTCCAGCTGCTGGGGTACCCTCTGGACACCTCCCTCACTTTTTTGCAAGCTGGCCGCAGGGTGAGGGAAGCACTCTTGGCAGGGGGCATGTGGGGTGACTTTGCCTTTTTTGAGCAGAGCTTCCTGCCTCTCCCCTGGCTCCATCGCTGCAGGGAGGCGTCAGCTACCCTGGGCCAACAGAAGAGCTGAGAAGCAGGGGAGGGGCCAGGCAGGAGGAGGGACCCTGGCTAGGGAGCAGGAGGGGGTGCAAGGACAGGAGAGGGCTACACAGAGCGGAGTGGGTGCCACGAGGATAGGTGGCATGGCTGAAAGGATCTGCAGCAAGAAGGACAAGAAGGGGCACACAGCGGTCATCAAATAAAGGAATTTAAATATGAGAAATAGAGAAATTGGTGCAAGAAACTGAGATAAAAAACCCCAAAAAACAAAACAAAAAAACCCCAAACAAACAAACAAAAAAGGGACAGAACTGCTTGTTGCAGGCCCTGAGAGATGCCAGAAACAATGAAAATGTAAGAAAAGCCAAGAGTTCCAGCTACAAATACCTAGGCTAGTCTGTACGCACTCGCGAGATTCCCATGGCCAGCCCCAGAGACAGGGAATAACCTCCTCTGCACCCTATGAACCTCAACTTGTACTCACCACTTACAGACCAGTCCAGCCGAGGGGGAGTTAATGTGATCTTCCTGTATAGCTGTCTGCTGTTTTATACTTGTTTTATTTGGGGGGGGGCAAGGGAGCTTGTTTGTGGGTGTAAAGATTCCTGCACAATGATGCCTTGGTGTTTCAGGATGATAAATAAATACAAATAATTAATAACACTTAGCCCAACCCAGCAGCGAGCTATGAGCTGGTGCTGAGCAAACCAGGGAAACGGTACAAATACCCTGTTTTAACAAGAGGCAATCTGTCGCAGAGCTACAAGAGATGTGAAGACATCCTTCTTGACAAGTATCATGTTATCCTGCCAGATCTCCAGTGGTACAACACTGCTCATGTCCTACGGCTCCACTCTCGGGCTCTTCTAGGGTGTGCCTCAGCAATATGGCAAAGCTCTGGCAGCTGCCAGCCTGGCCAAGCAGTGTGGAGCAACTCTCTGGAGAAGGCAATGGGGAGACAGCTGGACCATCAAGAAATAAGAGGAGCTGTGAAAGGCTACTGCAGAGTATCTGCTTGGGAAGAGGGCAAAGATAGGAAAAGGAAATGCAGAAAGAGACTGCCGTTTGGAGGAAGGGAATTCGGGGGGGGGGAGGAAAATAAGTGAAACAAAATAAAAAAATATGAAAGGAAAACATATCATTGTAGAGAAGTTGAAAGAAAATGGAAAAATAGTGACAACATTTATTTTGCTTTATTTTCCTGAATTATCTCCTCCCCTGAGGAAGAGATCTGGATTTTAAATCTTACTGCTAAGCGTCCAGCAAACATTCATCTCTGTAACATTAAACTGCCACTGGGCACCTAACACACACCTGTATAAGCCCTACATTGTGCCAAAAAGGAAGCGTCAAACAAGCTCAGTGAATCCAGGGCATTCAAAACAAAACTCAACAAAAAGGGCAAGTGTTTGGTACCCATCTGCCAGCAGTCAGCTCATGCTGGCTGCAGAGGCTGCTCACCTAGACCTACTCTTGAAGACAATAGAAAGGAGCAGCTGGATCAGGCCCCAGCTTGCCAAGAATGATGATGTGTCACTCACTCAGCAAGACACCCTCTGCAAGGAGAGAAAAAGTGCACATCAGATAGACATCTCTTCCCTGGCACTTGTGGGTCTCTTGGGTATTCCATGAATACCTGCTCTCTTGGGTATTACACTAGAGGAAGAGAGGGAAGGGGCACTTGCATTAACACTTAGATACAGAGGCTGGGCTGTCTATGGTCAGTGGACAGAAACCGGCAGCTGCCGGCTTAGTTAAAACCTGAATCACTTTATGGACCTATCTATCTCATTCTATCCACTGCACAGGGAACCCAAACCAACCATACTCCTTAGATTAAGTGGGATAAATCCCAGAGCATATATTTGTTTCCTAAAATTAGGTGGCCCCAGTTCCTGTATTGTTCTTGTGAAGAATCATCTGTAGGATATAGTCTGAATACTGTGGGAAGACTACGTGCTGTCATTTCAGGAGATGGCACCCTTTTTTCCTACCTAACCATAGCCTGAGTGTGTTTTCTCTTCTACTGACACCTGTCAAAACCGGTGTTACACAATAGTGAGATAGCTGGAAACAGCTCCCTGCCTTTTTAAGACCTCTAACCCTGAGCAGGGCTCTGGAACACACTTCCATCTCCCTCCATGAGGGACGGAAGGTGTGTTAGCCCTCTTCTCTTATTGAGCTGTGCAGAATTTTGTTCCAAACTATGCCATTTATTTTTCATTATTATTTAATGGGACCAAAGAATGCAATACGTGTAACCAAGAAATATGCCAAGTAATGTTCTCTCCTTTAATGGCCAGATCAAAGGGAAGTTTATGAGGCTAGTTCTGGCTCAGTCAGTAGTGGCATTTGCCCCAGATCCTCTGCAGCACACCTCACTCAAGCACGCTGTTTGAAAATCTTTAAAATCACAGACCAAAAGGTGTGCTAGGCATCTTCAGTGCACTTGCCTTTGTGAGCCTCCTTTTTTCCCCTTTCCAAATAAATGTTTTTGGAAGACATTTCTTGAAGCTAACTTGCAGTAAGTGCTTAACATAGCGTCTCGGGTACTCAAAAAGCAAACAGTCCTTGGAGAACACTCTGCCTTCTCCTGCTATAAATGCATGCAGTGGGTGATGGAAAAGCTCTTAGACCTGTCAGAAAAAGGACAATTTTATGGTTTTTTTCTTCTTTCTCCTTTAGTCACCAGCTGCTTTATCAACAATCAGATATCCCCCCGTCCCTGCCTCGCCCCCAATAAGATTTGTAAATGTCTCCAGAAAAGTTGTAAAACTAGCTCTAGCAGGATACGCATTCCCACTAATGCTGAAGACTCTCAACTGTGATAATTTAGCAGATCATTAATCCCACTCTCTAAAGGAGGCTGTAAAGCAGAACTAAATATGCAAATCCTCTTGTGCTTTAAACTTGCATCTGTCTGTCTGTCCATCCAACTATCTATCTATTGTAGTGGAATTCTCCTAAGATCACGCCGTCTTCTAATCCATTAATGTAGCTCAACTAGAGCATACAAGATTAAATAATAATAATTTAAAAAAATTTAGAAGATGCAAAAATAACATGGAGGCCTCAGTACAGTGGGCAATCTTTCAGACTTTATGATCTCCACCACACATGCAGAAAAGGGGTGGACACAGCACTCGGGGTTAGTAAATTAGCCTTTTATCACCACCCACTGACATTCAAGCATCGATTACTGTAAGGCACAAGTGCAAATGAGGTGGGTGGCCTCTTTCTAGTCCACTTCACTGCACTGCAATGCAATCTGGCATGACCTCCAATTCCTATTCAGGACAGCGAACACTGCGGTGTCAGGGGGTTTGGGTATTCTGGCATGGCTGCAGGTGGTATGCTTGCGCAGTAACTACCTGCACAGTGCCTGGGGCTAGACATTTTGCTCACATGAGCAATAAGTTCTTTCAATCAAATGTAACTAAGTGTATGATTTACTATTTGCAGCTATTCTACCATGGAACTATTCCTGCTTTAACTTAAGATTCTTTTAGGTTTTTCTTCTGGCTTTAAATCAGAATCCTAAATGAACATTTAAAAATGTAATGATCTTTGCTCCTTAAAAATTGCAGTATCAACGTCTATGGGGCACCTTCACAGCGAGCACTGCAGTGATTTTTAAGATGCAGCACAAATGATAGAGTGCTAACAAATGCAAAGTAACATCGTGGGCGAAAACTCCACAAGCAATTCTGGACCCTACTATATGTATGCAAAGTCCAGGTGGAAGGAATGTCCCCCCACCTCCTGAGCAGATCCACGGAGTGAAATACAGTAAAAAAGAATACGCAAAGCTCACAGAACCTAACCCAGTGGAAAATACCAGTTTCTGCTTGAACCATAGGAGCTCTGGAAGGCAAGAGATGCCTTATTTCTGTTCAGGGGGAAAAGGGGCACTGTGCAGATGGGGAAGACCCAGCTTCAGCAGTTTGTGTCAGGGAATAACAGATTTATTCTTGGTTGGAAAGCCCTGTGGGGAGTTTCAGCAATCTTAAGGCTGGAACTAACACTATCTCTCCAGCAGCCACAGGACTCCACTCCTGTCTGGAAGTGCAGCTGATGCTCCCATATGGGATTTAGCTGCTGGCAGAGAAACTCTGATTTGCTACAGAAATCTCCACTTTCCTCCCTCAGTCACTTCAGCGTACTGCAAGGAGAGCTACTCATCTAGGGAGACCTAATGGGCTATGTCTGCTTCTTACACCTTTAAAATCTTCCTATTCCCTTACTGGAAAGCTTATGCCCAGAATATTCCTCCAAGAGGCTTGTGGTCTAACAGAAGCGTTTACAGAAGGTTCCTTTCTAAGGACCACTTCTGGCTTCCCGTTGTTCCAGCAGAAATTGGCATGGTTCTATATGGAGCTCACCACTGGACTTTGCACATGAGAATCCAACAGGATGATGGCTGAGACCTGTGGATATACCCTGGTGTCTTGAACACAGCGGAAATTACCTACACATGCCATGGAGCAGCCATCTGTACCTGCAGGCACAGGAGAACTTGTATGTTTTCTTGTATATACTCAGAAATCTGCAAGAACTCCAAAAACCAAGCAATATCATCTCAAATGTCATCTAGGTTTTCTCCTCTCCATTCTGCTACAGGCAATTTCATTTTCTCACTGTCCATGCCAAGATTCCCTGGGCACATCTCATCTATTTAGGCTACACCAGGAGCACAATTTGCTGTGCTCACTGGATGGTCCAGTGACAACTAGGTGATGGGAGTAGAGCAAGACTTGAATCATTTCATGTCAGACATACAAGATAACATAAGCAACTGCTCTACAGTGGCCTATAAAGTTACACAAATGTGGATAGCTATTGCTTCTGCTACTGAAACCTCAAAGTATTACGTAAGGATTGGCTTTGGGCATATTGACACTTGCATCTAGCGCAGGGGTACTTGGCTTTTGGTGAAGGTGTTTGATGGGAGAGGCAAAGAAAAAACACATATAAATTTATACATATCTATAAACACACACAAGAGACGCAGCTATATTCATGAGTAAGAAAATCAATAGTAGAAGCAAGAATTATAATTACTCTTAATTTTTTTTTTTATTTCAGGATAGAGCAGAATAATATTATTTGTTTACTATACCTCAAACACTTCAAACACAAGGAAGTGGGGGAGAGATGGGAGTAGGGGGAAAGGGAGTGGAGAGAGGGGAAGAGGAGGGGGAAGAGGGAATCTGATACTTAACTATGCATATCTTTTCTTCTGCCAACTGAAATGGTAATATAAATTAAACCTAAGCTACAAATATTCAATGCCTAAATATTATTATAGCATCCCATGTGCCTGGGTCTATTCCAATATGAAACAGCTCAAAAATTAAAAATAAGAACAACAGCGACTTTAAAAAAATGAAATCCTCACAATGCATACAGACACATTAAGCTATTTATTTTTATGATATATGTCAGCTCTGCATCTAGGCACTTTCACAAATACTCTGAATTTGTCCTGTGCTCTATTGCATGCACTGGCTATTCAGAAGAACAAGCGTTTGCTAACCAGACACCATTATAACCAGAAGAAATTATAGGGCGCTTTTTTTCTGCAATAGTTTAACATGATTTTAATTATATATGAAGAAAAATTTGAATAATTAGCTTTCTAAAAAAACTGTCACTTGCTTCAGTGTTTAGCTCTTCTCCTCAGTAAATGAATCACATCCATCCAAATTTCAGGCTCACAACAATGAGCTGCTCAAGAATACAACACAACCTATTCTGAAAGCATCTTCCCATTGCTGGAGACAATGAGTTTACAAAGGGGATGGCAGAAGTATCCACACAGCCTTACTCTCTCTACTGTCTACAAGATCACCCCAAATTCAGCTTCTTGCCACCTGTGAGCCACAAGCGTTCTTTTGAGGAGGCACTTTAGAGACTACTACAACATACTGCAGAATGCTGCATGCAGCACAGCTGAAAGGACAGTAGAACAGCTAATAATTCTGCTCTTACAACACTAGCATAAAATGTACCCCTGCAAAGGGAAAGATTAGCGTTAATTGCCTGTTGTCAAATTCATCATTTTCCCCAATTTATTAGAAGTTTTGTGCATTGCAGCACCACCAGAATAAGTTCATAAGTACTGCAATACACCAATATTTATTCGCCCTTTGGCAAATTAATGTAGATATTTGCCTTATGATAATTCCTAATTAGTAAGTGGTTTAAGAAAAAGTCCCACTCATTTGGAACTCCGTTACTACTATTATTCACTTGAAATTCAACTCTCAAGTTGCTGGGGTTTTTAAATAAAAAAATAAAAAGGAGAAAGAAAAAAAAAAGATATGGAGCTCTCTCTTTACTACATCTCATTTATTGCAAGAATACTTAATATTAGTAAATTGGTCCCTTTGGGAATCTAAATGTAGGCACATATAATAATACATGTTGAAAACCATAATTCTATCATAATCACTTCTCATTTCGGGTTGTTGGTTTTAGGGGGTTTTTTTGAGGGGGAGGGAGGTGTTAATTCAAAAGGGAGGCTTCCTCACTGAAGATTTACAGTAAGATTTGGGTATTTACATAAAGGGTTTATTTATGGAGTGCAAGCTCATTCATGCACAAATAACCCTTTCATATATGAAATTCTTACGTGTAAAGCTAGAGAGTGAAATAAACTTCTGCACTACAGGTTCACTTCGGGTAATCTGTGGAATTTTCTGCATAAAAGACCAGCAGGTCAGCCTGAAAATCACTTGTGAATGATTTAAAATATGAGAAAAACAATGCAAGCCTGTACATCAAAGCCCAGGGTTATATTTTGAAAGCGTACTTGGTGTAGGTGACTCATGTGCACAGTGTGTTCTTACATCTTCCAGGTTTTTTGAACAGTGGTAAGGACAGAATTTTAACTCATTCTGAATCTGTAACTTTAGTAAGTGGAAAAAAATTACGAGGCGGACTCCACAGTCAGCAAAAGCTTCCCACGTAGCGCACTCCAGTGAGCAGGAAAGAAAGGTATGCGCAGGGGAACAACAACCGAGAAGACGCTTAACCTGATTTCCTAGTTTGTATTTCCAGCCCTGCTGACGCACGCCCAAGAAGGCTGCTCGCATGCGATCTGCTGAGGTGTCGCTGCAGGGACCTCGGCGCTGGCAGTTCTCTGCTGTCCAGCTCCCGCACCCTTCCCACTAGGAGGGAGCATCTTAATCCCATGGCCATCAACAGGGTCCACAAAGCATGACTGAAGCAAGAGCGAGGGGCAGCATCTGGCCTGTTGCAACTCTTCAGGGGCACTTTGCATTCACATTTTAAAATAGGCAGATTTTCCAAAAGAGACGAGGAGAGGGAACAGTATTGTCTTTCTTTAAAAGGATAGTACATTAGTGACGATATTTTTTGTTAGATCTTGGTTTGTCTAGTTGAGGAATTTATGGACTTTTAAAAATAGATTTTGCCAAACAATTGTGTGGGCAACTGCTGACTTGCAGTCTGCAAGATATCTTTCCGTCAGCCTTGGGAAGATTAAAGCAGGTTCTATTTTCATCACGAGGAAGCTAAGGATGTAGGCACAAAGGAGAAATTCACTTTTTGTCCACATCAAACTGAGCCTCTTGCCAGACGATGCAGTGTTCACTGCAACAATTGCCAACATAATGTGTTGCCTTCTATAGCCCCTTCAGGTTGAAGAATAGCCTTGTACTGCAACACGTAGAGAGCAGGAGTATTTCCCAGTCCCTGGGTCTCTAGTTTAAGGCTATGACAATTTCTTTCCTAATTTTGCATGCCAAAAAGCTGACAGAAAAATAACATTGGTGTACAAAGGAGCAAAATCTCCCTGCATCACACATATGTGAGGAAGGAAACAGAGATGAAAATAAAACATCCTCTGAAAGATCACAGCACTTTTTATTCTGGTATCTTCTTTTAACTCCTGATTCTAATCTCAGCAGCATGATGCTCAGAGAGAAAAGCAACTCACAGCCTGGTATCTACCCCTCTAAGATGGAAGAGGGAGAAAGGAGCCCTGCCAGCATATCTGTACAAGACAAACCTTGTGCTAAATAGGGCTACTGGGACTTGAGAATGGAAATTATCTTCTCAGTAGTCAAATCCAGGGCCCTGGTATCACAGGGTATAATGTGGTGCAATTCCTCTTGGATAGAAATCACCAGCCCCGTAAGGGATCTCCCTGCTACCCTCAGCAGCAGGCTCTTCCAGAAACTCATCCTGTTCACGATCTGAATTTCTTCCTCTAATTATGAGCCTACTTTTACTCATGGCTAGTTCACACTCATTTATTCTTACGGCAACATTGTCTTGTAGGTTGAACAGTCCTTTCCTTCCCTGGTGTTTATCCCTCTGAAGTATTTATAGTAAGCAATCAGATCCTCTCTCTGCCTTTGTTTTACTAGGGTACCCAAGCCAAGCTCTTTAAGTCTCCTGTCACAACACAGGCTCTCCATTCCTCTGATCTTTTCAGTACCCATTTAAAATTGAATTTATCATTTGGGCACACAGATGACCTGAACTGTACATATTTTGGATGGGGTCACATCACTAAATATGCCATGGAAATAGCATAAGCAGAAGACATATGGGTCATAATCTATAGGATGTTCCTGTGTTCTGGTTTGAGTTAGAACACAACAAATTCTGTTCAGTGATTCTACTTTTCACAGTTCACTGTCTTCTAACCAACTGCACTTTCTGAAGTCAACGGCAGATTTTTGCAGACAGTGTCTGCTTCCAGTCGTGATAATACTTGATGTTTACAGTTACTACCAAGGATTGCTGTGCAGAAAGGCTCTTGCTTTGCTTATTCCTACAGAAACCAAGGTCACTGCTAGATCTTCTGAACCACCTTGGAGGTGCAGAAAGTAAAACCCTGCACCTGTGGGGAGGAGTGGATGGGACAGGTGACCCTAAACTCATCAGCAAGGATTTCATCCCATATATATCACAATCAGTATAAAGCTGAGGGATCACAAAGATCAAGCTCTTCTTTAGTGGCTGGTGTTCGAGGAGGACTCTGTCTGTTCTGCCTTTGATCCCAATCCACGTGTTCCTGAATCCAGTTCCAGAATCCAGCTCCTGAATCCAGTTCCTGTCTGATACTGTGTCCAGTATGGGATTTCCCCAGTCCCAGCTCCACAGCATCAGTGGTGGTGACATAATTGCCATCAGACAATTACCCAACCCCCAGCAGGGCTTGGGTTTAATACTAGTTTTGTTTATATTAGTATATATTTCCTTTAATTGTTGTTGTTTCATTGAAGTTGTTCTAGTTTTCTTATCCATAAGTCTCTCTCCCTTATTCCTTTTCCCCTTTGGAAAGAGAGAGAGGTAATAGAGAGCATATGACATATATTGAGTGGCCCGCCCAGACCTAACCCTTGATATCTTGTTATTCTTGGATACAAAGAATCTTACGTATACTTGATACTTACTGACTCAAAATAAAGACATAAATATATTAATATGTAAGTATTTAGACAAATAAAAATGGGAAGCTTTTCCTTCGGTTAGCATGGAAAAAAAAGTCTTTTTACTCGGAACAGAAACGTAACTTCAGAGGAGAAGGTTTACTGTGCAATCTACTGAACTTAAACCACAGCAGTGCTCCCCTGAAATACCAGCCTCCTGTTTATGAGAAAGGAAGGGCCCTGTGCCACAGTTCGTCTTTCAGCTACGATAAATATCTGCACGAAGCAGAAAATGTAAAGGCAAACCTGGAGAGAAGACCAACATCTCCATGTTACCTGCTGTATCTTTTTCAGTTTAATCCAACTGGTTCTGCTGCTGCCGAAGAAGCAGACACAGCGGCCAAAACCAGAGCAGCTCACTAACGTTCTGATGAGGCAACTGAACTTCTCCAGTTGAGAGCAGATGCGGCAACCCATAGGAAATGCATAAATATAAGAGCCCATTGCTAAGGGCTCCCAGCACAAAACTGAATTAATCTAAGCCAGGCAGTGCCATACAGGTAGTGACTGTATCGAGGTATGCTAGCAGTCAGCAGGCTTTCAGCAACATCCCACATAAGGCTGCAAACATTTGTGCCAGTTAATTAGCAGTGGCATTAAATGTGAAAAGGGACACTGACCAGGACACTGGGGTTAACCTTAGCTTATGTGAGCCATGCCATGTGATCTTTTATTCCATCTGTTATCAACATACTTCAAGAGATTAATCCAATACTCACTATTTTGAACGAGCAGATACCATTTTGTTACTCCATATCATACTTCACAAGTCTCAAATGTTCAGTGTCTGATTGACAGCTTGAAGAGGTGCCACAAGGTTAAATGACAGCCCATCAATTTTTCAAGGGCAAGACATCCTTTACAAGACATTCAGAGGCTTTTCCTTTTAACATTCTTCCATTGTTTGCCTAACTTAAACCTCAAGCATATACCGGAGTTTAAGGACATGCTGCTGTAAAAGGAATCATCAGTCAGCAATGAAAAAAAATCTCAGAGAGATGTACTACATGCCCATCCCCAAACCACACACAAATTACCGTACTCATAGAAGATACCATCGCAAGACCTGTTTCTCTGCCAGAGCCACTGCTGTTAGCCACACCACGCTCATGAACCCGAGTGATAGCCCTCCCATCAGTACCAGAAAGGACTTACTTCCACGGGCGCCACCCGCCACAAAGGCACCTTGCTTCTTTTCTCTAATCCTGATAAAAACCATTACACCAGATCCAGGACAGCACAAGAAAACTGATAGCTTTACTAGCCACAGCTATGCAAGGGGAAGATGAAGCTGTGAAAATCCCCACGCCCAAGGAGCCGCTCTACTGGACCGTGAGTGAGGGCAGCCAGACAGAAACACGCAGCCAGGCACAAGCAGCACTATTTTTTTTTCAGTAGGAGACAAGTGATTTCCTGCCATATGTGCCTGGGAAAGTACCAGTAGGAATATATGAACATTGCCTAGTAGCTGGCAAAGCATGTGAGTGTGGGACCCCTGCTGGAAGGGAAGCTGGACGGTGTCCCTTGTCCACCCAAGCGAGAGTCAATGCTGCCTGGCAGGCATGCTAAGCACTGCTCCTCGCCTCGTTCTGCTCAGCACCCAGATTGCATAGTGCAGGAGCTGGGCAAACATCAGCAGCAGCTTTTTATTGGCCACTGGAAATAGAGTCAGTTAGTATCAGCTAGTCATTAATCTAGTGTTATGCTGTAGGTCAAAATGTCCTTCTGTTTAGACCTTACTGTCAATGTCTTCCGCTTCCTCAGCATCATGATTTACTGTTTGGAGCCATGTAACTTCATGTCACTGTCACTTTTGCTGCATGTGTTCTGCTCTTTGCCTCTGAGACATCTTGACACCTTGATATACAAACTAGAGACTCAAAGATGGTTGTAAATACTGCACTATGATCCATTGCTATGAAGTTGAGGAGAATCTAACACAACTAATTGCACACATACGATGAAGAGATTGACTTGAGAAATTCATAAAGCAAAAATATTGCATTAATAAATTAAGAGCTGCAACCTGTCTAAAGTTCAGCTATATCGACTGCTAGAACACCTGAATGATTGCTATAATTACTGTAGATACCAGTGCCAGTTTACAACATGGCCTCTTGCGCTTGTATTGTCTTTCCCATCTCTGCAGCAGTATTATAGCTCCGAATGCAACTGTTGCTGAATTTAAGCTGGAATGCCTGGAAGGCAAGCCCCATATATTTTATACCTCTATGCTCTTGGTGCTTAATTGGGTCCTAAACTAAATATGCTGAATATATACTTAATTAAATGTGCTAAAGAAATATTCTAGGTGCATTTAGAAAAGATTTGTTTGGTCAACTAAGATGTTTTGCAACTCTAATTGCATCATTGTTATTGGCATTTCTAAATCACTCTCTGCATTTCCCTTGGAATAAATGTCTTAGTAGTTCACCAGTATAATCTATTACTGTGCTACGAAACTGGAGGAACGCATTATATATTCATGTACACTTGGCTTTAACCACTTACAGTATAACAATGAAGTAAGGATTATTATGCATTAAGTTTGCTGAATCATCATTCTTTTAAACCATAAATATACTCACCATGTACCACAACATTCACCCAGTAAGAAATTGGGTAAACAGAACTCACTGGTTTTTAAAACTGAATGAACAGTTAAAACTGAATTAACTAGTCAAATAATAGCATTTCAAAAATATAAACCATAGTTCACAAACTATGGTATAACACAGCCTATTTCTCTTGCAGCACAGGGGAGAGAAGAAGCTAGTGTCATGCATGTTCCTAACACCTATACGTTCACTTAAACCCAGGTTTTGATAGCAGTTTAAAATACCTAAAACTATAAAAATATAGAAAGACTCTTTATATTACACCTTCTGAAGCATCATCAACACTGCAGCTGAGCAAGGGAAATCCGAAGCCATTTTATCAGCTTCTATATGTGACATACATTATCTATGTGATATTATCTTCTGTCAAACTGTATCCAGGACATTTACTTTCTCACAAATTTCAGTCAAAAACAAATTCAAGGAACACAGGGCATTAGAAAAAAAAAAAAGTGGACAGTCTTTAGAATGAACTGACTATACTGAATGTGGACAAAAGAAAAAAAGGCATGTTTAATTTTTCCACTCTAGCAGTTTAGTAATGCACAGGGATTTTCACTGTTTCTGTGTATTGCAGTTTTGTTAATAGGCAAGTCCCAGGCATATGCTTGTATAACACAAACCATATTTGGTTTTAGCATTAATAATTTCCTTAATTACTTTTTTTAGCAATTGTGTCATATTTGCAATTTTCACTTACTATGTCTTTCACATTTTCTATTTTTTAACCTCTTGAGAGCCTTCAATCTTTTGGAGTATTTCATGTAGCAGGAAACATCAGTAGCTACAGTATAAATTAGCCGATGAAATTCAAGTTCAGAAGATACAGGAGGCAATCCTGCTTGATGCAGTAGATCCCTTGGTCACAGATCTGATTCTGCATGGTGTTTGGGGGATGGGGGCAGGCCATGCCCCAGCGTAGCAAAGCTTTTAAGCACACACTTAACTTTAAGCATATGATTACTTTAAATTACTTCAATAGGATTATTCACACACTTGAATTAAATGCTCTTCTGGATTTGAGCCCTTATGCATGACATACAGTCTATCTCTGCAGGGGGGGTCTCAAACTACTGGGAGAGGAGGATGAGGCACCTGTAGGTGTTTGCAGGACCTCATATAGTACCTAGGTGAGATAAAGGTCTCTTTTAATATCATCTGGAAATGGCACCTGCTTTCCAATGCTGAGATGGGTGCCTTTTAGAGAACCAGAGCGTTGGAGTTTTTAAGTCTATTTAAAAAAGTATTAATAGAAAGTAATCTTTTTTTCTTTTTCTTTTTTTTTTTTTTTTTTTTTTAGAATTAGACTTATTGATCAGAAATCTCTCTTTTCAACTCACATTTTCTCCAGACAAAATTGTTTTTCTCCAAAAGCTCCTCACTTCATTGGTACCTGATGCTTTTCAGTAATTTTGGGATGGGGAGGTGGTACTTGGCCGAGCAAAGGCAAAAAAAGCCAACCTGCTGTGAAGAGGAAAACCTTGCCCACACTCTTACTGTTAGGACTTGAGAGTATTATAAAAAAAAAATAATTCTTAGGACAAAATAACAACTCTAAACTATTTCCTGACCAGCTTTTGTTGCCTGGTCCTCCACGACAGCTCCGTTACACAGCTCCACTTGGGCAGCCCAGGCAGGCTGGAGGGAGCCGTAGAGAGGAGCTGCCCTTTAAACAGACAGCACAGCTGCGGGTAGGTTGTTTGCAGATTTATGTGCTAACCCCTCTAACTATATTAATGGGAATTTCAAGGTGTAAAGAGATACCGAGAAAAAATATTTTTGATCTGACATTTCTTCAGCATCAAAACCAATGCAGAACAACAGCATGTACTTTGTAGCTTTCAGAGGTAGAATGTGAAATACTTCATTCTTCAGCATGAGAATTATCGTGTTCAAAATGGTCCTGAAAAACGAAGACAGACGTGACATCAATGCTACTGAAAGTAGTTTAAAATGACGTCTTATTTGTCTGTGTCAACATTTTAAAGCAGAGGGTACAAAGGGTTTTGTTATTTTTGTACTAATAAAGATCCCAGAAGCCCGCAAGGATCCGTGCTCTACTTCAATATTTAGAGAGTGTGCCAGAAGACAATGCATTGTATTCCCAACGACAAGACAGAAGCATATAGTTTTGCTGCAGTCTTGATACTTTAGCAACGTGTCACTGTGCATCAGCATTACCTGAAGAATCGAGAGCGTGGCTAACAAGAGAAAAGTAAAAATGGTGACATATGATTTTTCCTGAGACAACACACCTCCCATTCCCAGGTATTAGGAAAAGGTTATGCTCCTTTGCTTGTAATTATAAAATAAGAATATTAACACCACAAAGGTTCAGCCTAAATCAATTTCCAACTGCTAAATTTACTGGGGAGTGTTTCTAATGTATTTTCTGAAATGAGAAACAAATCTAAGGCTGGGATTTTTTGCTGACACTTCCTAATTCTATCAAAACCACTAGATAACATTTACGTTTCTGTTAAGAATTGCTAATTTTTTTATACCCGAAAACCTTTGGAAAAACATTTTCTTATCTGCAGTGAATACTAAACAAAACTGATTTATACGACTAGAAATATATTTGCAATGAATAAAAATTACTTACGATGGCACAAAAATATAAAACTAAATTATACTTAGCATTTTTAATGTCCAGGGAAGGTAATTTAAAGCATATCCTAGATTAACAGTTGTTATTACTACTGTGGTTATAATTATAGTTACTATTATTATTATTATCATATAAGAAGTGGTGAAATTCTTGAAGTTGCCTGGTTGAGGGTCTGAACTAATGCCTACTAAAGTTAAAGGGGTCTCAATAAATATTTCAGATACACTATTAGGAACAAATCAAAAGATCAAGGTGAATTACTTTCAATTCTATAACAGCATTTTTAAAAGTACGGGTATATTTCTATCATACAAAAATGTGTATGTATTTCTAGTTCAGAGTTAAATCTTGAGTGCAGCAGTCTAAACATAATCCCTATAATTAATAGATAGTCCAGCATACTCGCGAGGCTTTCCCTTCTGAAACAGATAAAATCATTTATAAGAAAGAAAGAGAGGGAGGGTGAAAATACATTTTTGTATCAGATGTAATGTTTTACTGCAACACACTCATTCATATGTGAATATTTTAAAATGTGTTAAAAGACAGTTGATATTTCTGTTGAAATGCAAACCTAAAGGTATTTTTATCTCAATGGACAGGGGTTGTGCAGAAATCTTGGGAGCTCTAATGAGAAGATACCTAACCAGCCTGCTGCTGGGATTTGTCCAAAACCCAAAATTGCTGTACCACATGGCCTAACATTGGCAGTATCTGTTGGGCAGAGTGACTGGTAGGAAAAAACCTGCATCTTTCACATTATGAAGAAGTCTTCCTTCAGTGTCTAATCAGAGAGGAAATGTAAATGCCATTGCATTGATTGAAGGGGAGGTATCACACACCGTGTGGTCACTCAGAATGAACTCTAGCAGCAAGAAGCTCCTTTTTTTGTTACAATGAATGAGGCAGGCAAGTGAGTGGACACCTGGTCATTTAAAATGCACCAGGATTTGAATGGTGGGCCTGTTCGCCAAATTGCTGCTGCTGTTCTGAGCCAGAAGAAGTAAAATGTGTTTCCCTTATACATTTCAGCTGTTGTGCTGTATCAGAAGGCACTCTGTGCTGGAACGTGAAAACAAGCTCAAATCATCATCCTGCATTGTTTTCCCACAGTTCCTACCAGCTTTCACACTGCAAAAACCCACCTGACAAATACTGCCATTAGTGCATTACCTTCAAATTAGGACTAATAAAGTCCTATCCCAGCCTGATATAAAATAACAAGTTTGGGGGTTTTTAATTACATAAAGCACAGTTTTAATTCCAGCAATTGCATGGTCAGTGCCACAGGCAGATGACAGACTTGGTGGGTATGATAAGTACTTCCAACCTGTATCTAAAGCACAGTATGCATCAATACTGGAGAAAAGCCTGCAGCTTTTCTTAGTCTGTCCCAGCTCACATCAGCAGTATACATCACCCACACTAGTCACTTCCTGCCTTCTTTTCAGCAATTCTTGGGATTATTCCTAAAGCTGACTGCACGAGTGACTGATAGAGATCTCCCCATTGCCACTGTACTCTGTCCCACTGTGTGACATTTTGGTGCCCTTGGCATCTTCCACTCAAAGCTTAATCTCTCCGGGCTTCTCTCATCTCCTGCAGCACCTCTCACTGGTCGTTGTGGCATCGCCTTGTGTGCCTTTGGTGCCTCACTCAACCTACGCTTGATGCAGCTTTTCCTCTGCTTACCAACAGTTGGTCTCAGGAAAGATCAGAAAGTCCCAGTTTAGCCTGTTTCCATTCACAGACACTGCTCACACAGTCTATGAAGAGAAAACCTTGTTATTATTCAGCTTCATGTCCTGCAAGTGAATATCCAAATGTAGTGGTACTCATCGGAGGTAGTTACTGGAAACATTTACCCCAATTATGCTCCTGTCTAAATTGCTTACTAATCTTACATTATAGTTAAACTACTAGAATAATTTCTAAAACAACAGATTTTGTTTGGTTGTGGTTTTTTTTGCTAATTAGTGGTTTTTATCAGACAGATAATGGGAGAAAAGAAATAAATAAACTCAGTGATTTACAATTATATCATCTTACTATTTTAGCATGATAAACAAAATGGTATTCTCTTCCCTCCCTAGAGTGCTATGAGGCTTATTCCATTAAGGTCTGTCAAGTGCTTGGATGCAAGGCCCTGTAAGTGCATGGTGTTATTAGTAAATATTAAATAGAAAAGTAGATTCTAATTATCAGGATAAACAGGCTAAGTTCTGCTTGGCTAAATGCACTTGGGAAAGGAACCCAGGACCACCAGCACGCTGTAGCATTGTGCATCCTTATCAGATACGATGCATCTTAGCCTCCAAAAGATCAGATTTGCGCAGATTCA
This sequence comes from Todus mexicanus, assembly GCA_013389965.1. NCBI lineage: Eukaryota > Metazoa > Chordata > Aves > Coraciiformes > Todidae > Todus > Todus mexicanus. Next base: position 91,413 of record WEIS01008923.1, on the reverse strand, counting down.
TACCTACCAGAGCTAAAATTCATCACCCTGTCCCTTCCCCAACCTTGAATAAAAATTTTACTCCCACTTCAGTGTGGATTATGCACAGTAGACAAGACGCTATTTGTTTTCCAGGCATCCCCAAACCGCCCATCATCCTGTAGAGCTGGGACAGAAACACAGCAGGCAGCCATGGCACACAGCCCCTCCGCTCCTACACCCACTCAGGGTCCCTGTCCCTCCAAGAACAGGGCATGCAGTCCCATGTCACTGGGCTTAAGAGTGCTTTGGTCCTACATCCCAGCACCAGAAGGAAACTCTTATTTCATGATCTTTCTGCCTTTCGTCACAACAGAGATATAGAAAAATAAATAAATCACTCTATAAACGTTCCACCAGAGATAAAAGAAAATGACATATTGAAGCATTTGTGTAACACTGCGCTGATCAGTCGGAATTAGAGATAAGATTGCCCTTAATATCATGTGTGAGTAAAGGTCTAAAATATTTTTTGCATTGATCATTCATAATTAAAACTAATGTCATCTGGTAGCTTTGGTGTTGGGGTTTTTTTTACCTTTGCTGTCAAGTCAAGCCTGTGCTGGGCACAGCCATCTGGGGCTTTACATCTTCCCAATCACGCTGTGCAGTCTGATGGCATCTCTTGCGTAAAAGGCAGAGACTGACAAGGATTCAAAGGAGACACAATTGCTGCAGTGAAGAAGCTCCTTTGACATCAGGGAAAAAGGTGGGGATGGATAAAGCTGTGGAAAATAGCATTTCTGGTGGGTAGAACAGGAGCCCTAGTAAAGACAGAAGGCCCTTCACAAAGAGAGTCTTCTCTTTTTAGGGAGTAATCATTTTGCCAGCTTTAAATGTCCTTTCAAAGGAGGCAAGCAACCTGCGCCTACAGAACTGCTCCCAAAGACTGCAAACAATACAGAGCCCCCAGAGTGTAGCTAAGGCGCATTAGCTAGTTCCTAGTCATGTATTTTGTTTGAAAGGAAAACTACCTTCACTGCGCTCAGCGTTAACAACCCGACCACTGCAAAGGTAACAAGCTTTTCCCACTGGGGGTAAGCTCGGAGATGTTTTGAAAACAAAAATTTTGAATTACAGTGGCCTCTCGCTAGTGGGGACTACTTACTGGAAAGCAACATTTGCAAGACTGATGGTCTTTCGTACAAAAAAAATCCCCCACTAGAAACCAGGTCTTGAAACATCAGCAAAACACCTGAAAGCAAGGACATTAAGCACAATGGCTTGCCACCTTCCTACCTCCCTACTCCCAAACCACAACAACAGGCTGAATTAAGACAAACAAACAAACAAACCAAGAGAAGAGAGTCTATGGAGACTTAACATCAGTCTCCTTCAATAATCCCCACCGAGTGATTCTCAGAATGGATGGCTTTCAGCCACACTTTCCCAACCCAGATCGAGGGAGGCTGGGCTGGAGCAGCCTCAGTAAGGAAGCCTGCTTCACAAACAGCTAGGCTGGGCTGTTGGTGACTCAGTAAGATGTACACTTCCCCTTAGGTTTATATATGGACCAGCAACAACCTTACTAGCATGCCAAGCTACTTGGATAACTTGGTTTCAGGAGAGAAATCATCACGTAGACCCATACAATATGTGCTCTGTACATAAAATAGCTATAGATTCACTACAGCCTGTAAGCAAGCCCTTGTTCTGCAGCTACGACATGGTTAGACAAGCACTGAAGATGGACTGAGGCAGTCTGCAATGGTGACACCATCTCCTGCTTCTCAGAAACCACCTTCCAGCATTAAGCAGCCTGAATCGGGAGTATGGACTGAATTGGAACCATGCAATTTTTAATGCGTCTACTTATTGAATTTTTAATTTGCAGATTATTGACTGTATGGACTGTAATGGCTTTGAACAACAGGGTGAGTGTGTATGCCAGACATCTGAAGTAATTCTATGTGAAAAGAGATGGCAAATTACTGGAGCCTTTAATTACACTATTATTTAATAGTATTAAAGAAGGGCCAGGAAAAAACAGAATACTCTTCCCCTGCACATTTATCTACATCTCAATAAAATGAAATGCCATTTCTGTGAGGGGAAGGGAGAGGTGGCTCTGAATATATATACTTGTATATAACGTCTCTGAATGGGGTTGGTATGAAAGGGCAGGCCATAAAGAAGTGATGGTTTCAGTCCATGCAATTTTAACACTTTCTGCTTCTATGATCCTATAAGCCCCCGACATCAAGAAGCCATTAAATGAAAAGTAATTAGTTTTCTGCCCTGCCTTTTTTTACACATATGAAGACCATAAAGAGAATGATGCTATCACTGATCCCCACATCTGTCTGCATATTGTACACTTCATAGATACAGGGCCTGCTGCCACAGAAATGAGACTCCCAAGCTTTTTTTCGGCAGGCTCCTGACAGCACGTTCAGCACAAAAATCCATCCTCGGCAAAGCAGGAGCAGCCATGGGCTGGCCTCTTTGCCATACTCAGCCTGGGTCATGCCAGGCACTCCTTCCCTCTCTGGCAGCAGGGTACTGCTCTTCTTTTCTTTCCTCATGCTTTTATTTGGAAACAAAAAGCAACAACATCCTGTCATCAAACATCAGTAAGGCGCAATTATCATAGCTACGTTTTACCTACCACAGGGAACATTATTACTATGTGAAGATCACAGATACCAAGCCTCCAGGAATGTCACATGAGAATATCATAACTAAGCCCATGTCTAAAATAAACGCTTGGGAAAACCCTTCTCAAAATCATTCTGTCTACCCACATGCAAATACACATTATTAAGGGCTCTTCTTTAAAAGATTTGAGAAATAACATGTGCAAGAACAAGGCTGGATTGTTATTTTTGGGAGGAAAAAACAGCAACTCTGCAGAGAGCTAATATTTTGCTGTGACTTCTGTCAGATCAGTGCTGTTGGAAGGAGCCCTGACTAGCGGCAGGCCACAGCTCGGCTGAAACACGCTGCAGCTGCTCAGGACGTGCTGCCATCAGAAACAAGTCTGAGACTCAGCTCTTCTCTCTTTCATGCCACCGACTATGTGCCTGACTTGTATTTCTGCTGCCCCTTGCCAACAGTCATGTCTCAGGCGGGGAACTCAAAGGTCTGTTATAAAAAGCACCTTAGCTAGCATTTAAATACACCGTGCCCAACAAATGAATTTCAGATGAGTAGGTGCTGGTGGCTGCTTTAGATAGATAGATAGATAGATAGATAGATAAACTTTACTCACTGCTGACCAGCTCATGCATTGAAGTCTAGCAGTGTTGAAATTGCATGCAGCAGGACAGAGCTCGTCAGTGGAGGGATGAGCCAGGGAAGGGAATTTTACAAACGCCTTTCAATGTCAGGTCCTTAACTTTGCAGTGGCAGTTCTGTATATCGAAGTTTTGTTTCATGCCCTATATACATTCCCCTTTCATGGAGAAAAGGCTGGGGAATGTGCTTACTATTCTTGGAGCGCTGTCGTGGATGGGTGGAATACTAAGAGAACCACATCTGAAAATGTACACTCACAACGCCTTATCAGTATTGGACATACATAATTTTTTCTTGCAAAGTTCTTGCTATGAAATTGGTTGTCACACAAATTCGCGTGCTTCTCCTTGCTTTTTTTTTTTCTAAACCCACTACATTACTATATTTTTTGATGTCCATTTTAATGTTCCTTAAAGATAAAGCCAATCGTCTATACTAAAATTTCATGCACCCTTTTCTTTGGTTGCACAGAACTGCATTCTCACTACGCAGTAAAACTTCACATAGATTTCAGTAACTCAGTAAACTCCACCCAGATGAAAATATCCACCTGTAAGCATGAAACATTTCTGCCTTAATTGATTGTAAATGCAACCTTCCCCAACACAAATTCTCTCAGGTGAAAGAAAGTGCGTGCTCCAGTGATGTGAAGCACTGCGGTTTAATTTGCTACCGTGGAAAGTAAGGATGGTATAGCTGAATGACTGAAACACTGGCCCTCACTTTGGACTACCCTTGGAAAACCGAAATCTAAGGTTGAAGAAGGTTTCTCTCAGCCAAAGTTTTTGATAAATTATAATTCATCAAAACGATAATACTGGCACTTTATCTACTTGATACAGAGACTTCAGGGAATGCTTTATGGGAACAGAATGCATGGAAATTTGAAGTGTTCATGGCTAAACACAAGCTGGCAACCAGCACTGGTAGTCCACCAAGCGCATTGTTCTTTTAATAATCTCCATTTTTCAGCTGAAGTGTAATTCACTACAGATTTTCCACAGCCCACTATAAATGAAACAATGGCAGCATTATTTTGCAGTTTATTTTGAAAACAAGAACCATTATTGATTGCATGTGGAAATGCAGAACAACAAACCAATAATTTCCATCAATAGCATTTTAATCTCTTGAGTAAGGTGCTCAACCAAGCCTTTATGGGCTTTATGCAAGGCTTACGTTGAAGTGATTGGAGCACAGTGCAGAGAACTGCAGTGGTCTGAGCAGAGATCTAGAGAAAGTGATGCAGATGAAACCACCAAAACCCCCCTTATTTAGCATGTTGTAGGGCTGAAAATGAAGATTGTTTCAAACATTATGCGTATAAAAGCTCTATGTGGAGGCCGGCTGGGATTACACCAGCTTTGATAAAGATGAAGCAGGGCTTAGAAAAGATGTACAGGCTTCAGCCACAGAAGAGCAAAACAAAGACACCTCCCAGAAAAGTTCTAAGGTAAAGTGCTTGCAGTTCAGCTGGCCACCACTAGGTCCCAGGATGATGATGATGATAATGATAACGATAATAACAACACTAACATCAAATTAATTCTTATACCAGCTAGACACTAAAGTAATCAAAGCCATCTAACATCTAAGTAGGAGAGTTGTTTTCTTTTCAAGTGAAGAAGGGGAGAGCTACTTCTGCATCAAGAGACAGCTACTCTGATTTTAGAAAATAGGTACACTGGACACAGCAGTCAGCAAAGTAACTGAGAGAAACCAAAGAATTAAGACAGCTGAAGCACAATGGAAAGACACTGTGCTCTATTAATAATGCTCACCTTTAAAGAAGCATGATAGGACCATGGCATTTAATATCAGTGCTTATCAGAAGCACCTCAAGAGATTTCAACTCTTTTAATGTATGTCTCACAAAAGAAACACCACTGAAGAGTGCTGACTTCAATGTTTTCCAACTGCTAACAGCTGCCTTTCAGGGAAGATCCCGTGAAGCTTTCCTCTTCCACATTTAACTGGCTGTGGATTTCCACGTTTAATTGAATGGGATTCAATAGCAGGAGCAGAGAGAGTTCAAATTGTCCCTTTGGGGATTTGCTCACCAGAAATTACTCATTCATGCCATGACATTTTGAGGGAATATCATAATGTCGTTTTGGACACAATGTCATAACTTAGAGGAGCAGAAGAATAAGATGGAAACATCAATTACAATAAAAGAAAGGGTATAAAAATCATGGTTCGCCCTGTGTCCTTCCTCTCACAGGGAAGTCTCAGTTTGAAAAATGCTGCTCTGTATCTGCAGCTGCTACGTACATTCACGATTGGGTCAGTACCATCACCTGTGACAGAGTCACCTGCAAGCTGTTCCCCACTGATTCGCGTTCAACCCAGCCAGCCCCAAATCCTCCATGGCAGGATGGAGGAGAGCACTGTTACGGAGATCAGCGGAGTAGGAGAGGGGTGTCAGCAGGATCTGACCCCTTCTCACAGCACAACACAGTAAAAAAGACTGATGTGGTCATGGTGGGCACGCTTCTCTGACGGTACTACAGGGTGGGAGCAGAATACAAAACCTGTATATACACACGTATGCACACATGTACCCATATATGTATATATCTAAAGAGCCTAGACAGTTATTTTAGCGATTCTATGTCCTGTGCTGACAGTGAATTACATTAGCAATACCACTCTACAGCATAACGTTATTTTTCAAAATCATGAAAAGTGTGAAAAATAAGGCAGATGCAAAACTGTCATGGAAAGGCTGGGTGATCGAGGCATTTAATACAGTGAAATAGCATCTCACAGACAGCCCACCAGGCCGTGCATATCCTGTGTGAGAGCAATGGCACAAAATCCCTTCCAAAAATACCCCTTGCATGGCTGATGAGACACAAGTTGGGAGGTAAAAGTGGGGGGAAATGACCTAGCAAGTTATGGCTTGAGGAGAAAGTTGACTCAATCCCAGCCTGCCTGTATCATAATCATCTCTCTTGGTTTTCAACCTGCTATCTGACTTATATTAATTAAATACAAATGCAATTAAGAATGAGTTATTTTCATCATGATTAAATATGTTAAAACGAATCCATCTGTTTTTGTGGTAATCAAACTTCAAGGAACAAGACTGTAAGTTTGTGAAAAAATAAACCAGTGCTAAATGACACCTTTATGTTCAATGCCCGATTTTAAATTACTTATTACTCTTTATATATTATTTCACCTACCGTGTAAATTTTTACTTTTCATGTATTACAGCTGCTATGCCAATGTTAAAAAGGCACTACGCATTTTACCACAGTGCACTGAATAGCATCTGAGTTACCACACTTCCAGTAAATATTTGTAGAAAGGCTCTTTCCAGGTTGGAAGGTGCCCAGACCCACTTCCACCCAACCTGACTGCGCCACTGGCAGGTTTTGCTGTAGGGATGGCCTGAGGACAGCGTGCTCCTGACCTCCACAAGCAGCTCTTTCAAAGACTTAACTGTGGAACATTAGGGTTTCATCACTGTGGTATTATAATTATTCAGGTTTTCAGTTACTGCTGCAACTTCAATTCATTTAGCAGTAGGCTTTTTAGATTACAGTCCATTTATTATCAACATTTTTTTTGCACAGGAGGTTACGACGGTTTATTAATCCATCAATGAACTCCCTAAAAATATGATCAATGATGCTGCATGAAATGTCATTCTTTATACACTTTAGGAGGTTTGGCAATTAGCACTTCAAAATATTATGACGGTATTGAAGGTTTACAGACTATTCATAAAAAAAATTCAGAATCATATCCCTGAAGAGTTCTGCTGAATTAGAACAAAACGCTGTAAATCTTACCACCTGACAACACTACTTCTATGGAATTATTCAAAAATGCATGTTATTTGCAAAATATACTAAAAAAAAAAAGTATCAGAGCCAGCATTTGATTAATGAGACTGTGTCTAGAGCAACTCCATACTGCTGCGGTTCCTCAGTCGTGTTTCAGATGTACCTTACAGCCCAGGAAGGACTGCTATTTTCCAAAGCATCTTATTAAAAGAAAACAATCTGACAGGGCTGCTTGCTCAATACAGTGTGGCTATGAACCGGGAGAAGCTATGAAACGCATTATAGTTTGCTTTTCTTGGATGAAGAGAGGCTCTTCAATTATAAAAGTGTAAACTGGTGAAGATTGAATCGCGGCGGTGAAAGTACCATAAATACACGTCTCATCACTCACTGCACACAGTGTGCAGCTAAGGCAGCGAGCAACACCTTGCTACGAGCTGAGAGAGAGTTAATGCTGCGCACCCTCTTGCACTGCACTCACATTACATTCAAAGGACGGCACACTTTTCTGAGCCTTGTTTTAAGAATACTGCTTACTGTTGCAGTGTGCCAAATATTTTGGTTGATATTTAAATAATTCATGAAGGCTAAACTCATCTCTTTTTTTTAATGGAAGAATAAAACTGTCATATTCAGAAGCTGACCTTTTTACTCCGCTATATAAACCCATTAACAATACGGAAAAACACATCCCAAACATAAAAAACTTTGAAATACCAATTTAAAGGCTACTTTCTGCTATATCCTTTATTGTAAATGTTACCAAGAAAAAGGCAGAAACCAAAAATCAATTTTTAATATATTTCTTCCTACCACAGGGCATCGGAAACATTAACAGTTTCTACATCTACATGGCTACTCTTGCAAGCTTTGCTCTTCCCGTATTCACCTTTAAAACATGATTAATGTATGTTTGCATATACATTTAAAGTACTTCTGGATGTAAATTAATTAACAATAATGCAGTACACACAAACAACTTTCCCTTTGTTTGATTACCCAGAATAACAGTTTGATATTTACATAGCTGCTGCAACTTAGGCAAGAGAAAATGTTGCACATTTTTCATCAGTTAACTGGATTCCCAGCAAGGCACGAATCCAGGCAGGAACCAGACTTTTGGAGTTAAGTTTTCAAGCCACTGCTGTTATGTAAAACTCAATTACCTCTAGTATAGATATTTTTTGAGAATGTTTTCTGACTTTAAACTTTTAATGGTCCAGGAACACTGATTACTTCTTAAAAGTTCCACTGAAAATAGGCATCACAATAAAATTATCAAGCAGTAGCTCCACTGAAGTGAGTGCTGTGAGTGATGGTTATGAACAGCCTTGTGAAATACAAGTGTGGAAACGCTCCCTTTCTTTTTCGTCTTTCTGCTGCTTCCAAAAAGCCTCTCCTTTCCATCATAAATTCATACACACACACTTTTGCATAATTTCCATGTTCCATATTTTAAATGACGTTTCATCCTATTGCTCCTAGTCACTTCAGTTTCCAGGCTTTCCTCACCACTATTTCTCAACCTACTCTGTCACATTTACGGACATGAGGGTGGAAATTTCCTCTGTAATCAACAAAGAGAAGTTAGGTGCCTTTGAAAGCCTGCAGAGAGGGAGATCTGGATTAGGAATCTAATTAATTAGGGATTAGGAACCTAACTTATACAGGCCTCTCTTTATTCACAAACTAGGTATTTAATTCAGGAGGACTGAATTGTGCCTAAATCAGGAAAATGAGATATAATCTAGATATTTTCCTTAGGTTCACATGACAGATACTATCACAGGTTTCATGACGAAATTTTCTTCTTCTCTTTCCAAATCAGGCTCCTGCTCAGCAATATACATGCATATTATTATTCTACTCATAAAATGATACCACATGCCTAGAAATAGCACACTAGACCAGAAAGCAGAAAAAATACAACCAAAGAACTTTGAGAGACTGTGAAACCATTGCAGAAAATCATTAAACTACATATGCTTGGGCTTCAGGTTTTTCTGACACTCTTTTATCTACGTTTAAATACTACCAACCTTTCCAGATTGTCCCATGCTTAGAAGTGTAGTCAATCTAATGGATTGCCTGTAGGGAAGGCTAACCCTGGTATTACTGGAAGAATCTATGTGAAAATATCAGTATTTCAGAAATACACAGTAGTATTGCTACAGTTATACTGCAATATTACAGAAAATTCTCCCTCTGCTTATAAACACATTATTTAAACTGAACAGTGCTGCATGTCCAAAGTCTCTTCTCCCATCAACTAGAACAGACTTGGGTCCACAAATGCAAACTGGGTAAGTATCACTCTTAACGTGTTAAAAGGAATCAACAATAAAAACAACTTTTTGTACTGCATGAAAGCCATCAATGCATGTCATGTTATTTTAAAGTTTATCTTTTAAGTACTAAAATAAACAGGAGAAACCTACAAGACCATGAAAAGTCTTTTTGTTCCCTTTTAGAGAAGAAAGGGAGTAATCCAAGGGATTTACAATTAATTGTAGTTTCAGCACTGAATAATTGCAGTAAGTAAAAGTCTATTTAAACTATCTTAACCCGGAGCCTTACATCTGTCGGGTCAGTGCTGTCAGCTGCAAACTCCACTCACAGGGTATCACTGCTGCTTTCTAAGTACTCCTGCATATTATCAATATTACTGCAATGCCTTGGTGCATCAGGTTAATAGCAGCCTTGTCCCCAGTTTTAATGATAATCATGATGCCATTAAAACGCACATTTCATTTTGCGTATGACCACTGTCAACATACAGGCCTGGAAATACTCCTGTGGGAAACCCTGTTGAGTCCCCATAAGAGAGACCAATCTCTGTCAGTAAGGAGGGAGCCAGCCTTCCTAAAAACAACACGGAAAATATGAGGTCTCTCCAGAGAAAAAGATTTAATTCACTTTTCCACGTTAGTCATTGCTACCTATTGGTGTCCTAAACCTGCTGCTGAATACTAGGGAATTCAGAGTAAACATAAGGTAAAGCTTTCACCAGCATGTATCCGAGTATTAACTGAAATGCCTTAAGGCAGAGTAAAAACACTTCTGAAACATTTACATGAGATGAATAGAGCTTGGATAAGAGAAAAAACCAGGGAGTATCCACAATAGTTTTCTTATAGCTACACATCTATTAGTCTTTAAATACAATGATTTTTTGACTTCTCAGAATTAAAGCTTGTTGCAAAGAACACCAATGTCGGAGAAAATGTGGCTCGATGAAATCCCCCAGAATTACTTCTAACAAAATATCATTTCTAGGATTGGTCTTTTAATGAGTTTTAGAAGACACCAGGTTTGGGGTTTGCTTTCTTTCTCTTGAAGGCTCTCACGGAGTCTTTGTCAGAGAGATCTTGGGGATATGTAATTTAAGTACCTCATCCTTCTGCGTACAGCACACACAACAACAAACACACAATTATGATCAAACCTTAATCCTCCTTCCACTGTATTGTCTGAGTAATAACCTGTGTCATTAAAGAAAACTATTTTTTACTGTAAATAAGGTTGTATGCCAGGTTAACTTCTCATCCCATTCCCACTGCAGTCCTGGTGAGCTACATCAGGTCCCAGGTAACATGAGAGAAACAGCGTGGGAAGCCCAGTGGGGCACAGAGCAGACAGTAAGTTTCTCAGTGGGGAAGGACGGTGAGGGATTGGATGGAAAGCACTAACCCTCACATCCTCCATGCAAGCTTTGGGAAGGAAATTCTAATTTCTTTCCTGCAGAAGTAACATGTCAGTAAAGTACACAGCAGCTATCTGCTGGCCCCTGATAACTCTACAACAGGCAGTTGTTGGGATCATCGAGCTTTTGGCAGCCTAGAATAGGTCAGTATCACACACATGCTTTTAAAGTTGGATTTTCTGGATACTCTCTGCCACTACATGTGCAACACGTACCCACACACCCATGGCACATCTGGTGGGAACAGCACTGTCCAGGTGAGGCTTGACAAGGCTGTAAGCTGCAAGGCCAAAAATGATAAACTCTTTGGGAGCAAACTTGTAAATGCACTTAGCACAGGGAGACTTTCCACATGTCCTGGCACCAGGGGTCCCAGCAGAGTGTTCCACCCTCTGGGGGAAACCAGGCAACTTTTAAGTCAGTTGCAATCTGACTTAAAAGCTCCCAGCAGGAAATGCATCCCACTCCCAAGCAACTCAACACAGAAGCTAGTGATCCAACGCCTGAGGAGCCGTGGTGAATTTCTCCTCTGAATTTGTTGGGATCATCTTTTAACCCTGGCATCTCAGCTCGCCTTTTTCGCCTAGATTAAGGAGCTATCTGCTATCGAATGTATCGTCTTCAGGTAATACCCTGTAGACCATCATCCCATCATCTCACATCCTCCTCATGGACAAAGTAAGTAGATTGAGCTTCTTAAGTCTGTAATTGTAGGGCCTATTTTCCAGAGATTGAGTGAATTTGCTACTGACTTCAAAGCTGTCAGGATTTACTTTCAGAGCCTCAGCTGGGGTAACTTCTGTGCTCTGAGGTCAAAACAAAATGTAACTAAACCGTTGCTGAGATGTTCTGATTCCACATATCTCCTGCAAATCTCTCACTATACACTTAGTATTTTGCAAACTGTTTTAATTAAGGCTTAGCAATCAGAAGAAAAAATCTTTGAAGTTTAATATTTCAATAGCATGTGAAAATGTTAAATGCTGAGCCCTTTTGTACAAGACTTATCCTGTTCGTTAACAAATTTCCAATATATGAAACAGCTTGTTCAAAGCAGATAAAGAAAAAAAAAAGAGTGGTGTGGATAACATCTTGTGGCTAACACATTCCTTAAATTCAGTTATTTACCAAATGTTATGCTGGTGACAGTGGAATGCTTGGCAAAAACCAGACGGTAAATCATATAAAATTATACTCCCATGGAACCTTAAATTTTGCATTTTAATTGTCTTTAAACAGATCCTGCCAGTATTATAGCCTAAAATATGCAATGTAGTTCTAGATGACAGAAAAATAAACTGAGTTATCAGAAAATAGCAATAAGAATTATGGATGGATTTGTTTCCTCCCAGTGCAGTTCATTTTATGCCTCTGAAATTATGAGTAAGCAAAATGGAAGCCTCCCAGTATCGCAGGCTGGACCATTACTTCAGTACCGCTTCTAACCGAAGTGACTGCTAGCAGGAACAGCTCACAGGAGTCTGTGTAATGAGTATCTTCATGGATGAAGAACTGGAAATCAAAGACTTACAGGCACACGACAAATCAAGCTAAAGATCCTAAGATTTGAGAGCAACGAAACTGCTTAATTTCCCCTGGAGTTGGGCAGAGAGCAATAACAACATATTATACTTACAGTCTATGGAAGTACAGTGCACTAACTATTTTCTTTCATGTTTTGGTCTAGTTTTGTTGGCAAGAAGGTACTTATGCAGTCCTGCCTGAGTTCTCCTGAAATATCGCTAGCCCAGTCTAGTTTTCAGCATCTGAGCACTCTCACAGCCAACTGAACTTGGTACATAGAAAAGAATAAGCGGTCAGAAGTCTCGATACAAATGCTATAATGTATATTCTAATAGCTTTACTACTGAGAGACTGATGTTTGTTTTTATTGTTCATAAAATTTGTATTGATAACTACTTAAGCTATATAAATGATTCCTACAAATGACTTTCCTAATAATCTATAACAAGCCACGAAACCTACTATTTTTGGTAGGACCCACCCATGAAATCAGGCAACTTTGTCCGTAATTTTGAAAGGAATACTATTGTAAATATTACAGTAAAGGGTGTGATAAAAATGCAAGTGTACCATAATATCCACAGCGTAAGTATTAATGCAACCATTAAACAGAATAGTACTGCCACAATATTAATACATTTTAGATTATAGTAGCAGAACTGATACACATTAGGTTACATCATTTTCCTACAGTAATTACTGGAATACTACATTATCCATAAGAAACTGCTATCTGCCTTCAAGAATCCCATTTATCTGCCATTTCAGAGCAGCAGGAGCAGAGCTGGCCTCTCTGGAGACAGAGCTCCTGCTGAGGAGCAGCACTGGGAACGTTGGAGGTTCATGGGCCAGCATTTAGGTGATGCTGGCTCCTCGGAGCTGCATAGGTACCACCAACATGGGAAGCTCTTTGGGAAATGCTTGCACAGGAGCAGTCTCACCTGGGTGCTGTGGGTCCTGGCACTCCTGGGTTCTCTAACTCTTCTTCTCAGCCAAAAAAATGGCTAATAAAACTGCTGGGGGACAGGACAGGAAGAGACTTGTTTTGTGATGGTAAGAAGCAAAAGAGTTTTTTGATTAATTTACCTGATTAATGCTGATCCTGGTCACTGAAGATGATGAAAGGCCATAAACTCCTCCTGGGATACTGAAGGGGTTTCATCTTACATAAAAAACCCAACCCATAAATATTCATTTGCCTTATAATATAAACTGAAAATAATGTAAACTGAAAATTCTCATTTGACCAGCTTTGAGCGCTGCCTGAACTCCTGGCCAGAAGCAATCCTTATTCTCTCAGAATTCCTGTTCTCAGGACAAATGCAATGGCAAACCTGTCTGAAAGTCCTGGAGGGACTGAACTGAGCATCTTCAGTAGCCGAATGGAGAGTCTTCATTTCACACTGCATGAAATGGAGAATCTCAATCCTACAGAGAGTACAGTCACAAAGCTATCAGTCCGCTAATTAAATGTATTTTGGAAGTTTCCCCGACTGGAAAAATAACAACTATTTTTCACATAATTTTACAGGAAAAATAGTCTGCTCAATACAAAGATTTTTTCCTTGAAGAAAGCATTCAGACAGACGCTGGGATAAGCCACGCAAACATCTAGGAAGACAATACTGCACTTCTTGCTCTGGTGAGCCAGGTTCTCCATCCCAGCATCTTGCATTGCTGCATGGGATTCTTTTTATTTTTATGATCCCCATTTGTAAGACAGCTGAATCAGCTGGACTTTCCAGTGCATGCAAAAACCTTGCATGATATTAAAACACTAGGTATGTACAAATAGCATTAATTACTAACCAAAGTAATTTTCTTCTGAGTCTCCCAGAAAATCTTTCTACTTCCATCTTCTAAAGGAGCACTTCTTAAACGGGCACTGCATCCCCACAGCAGGAACACACTGGGGCTGGGGCTAGCTCAGGCACAGGTTGGGCTGAGGAAGACAAAGATTTGCTGCATCCGTGGTTTACTCCCTGCACTGACATGCCCTTCTCCACTTCCAGTGGGACCCTGAAATTCATCTTGCTCCTTCCTCCTCCAAAGAGGTGGCTGGCAAAAGCAGCTGAGTTGAGGAGAGGGCTGAGCATGTCATGGAGCTAGTTTGTCCATTCCTCCTCTTCTCAGTGTTCCGTGTTAACTACTTTTGAGCGCTCACAGCTAACTACTGTTGAGTGCTCACTGCATCCCAGCCACATCCTAAGGATGCCACTTGGCAGGGAAACTGCTGGGAGAAAGTGCCAGGAGGCGACAGTGAGGAAGTGACTGGGTTAGGAACAAAGCAGCGCAGGCAATTAAGTCCCTCTGGACTCAGGCAGCATCTCTCCACTCCACCCCTGTTCTATCTCCCACTGTAAAACTAGTTCCCAAAGCAAAGAGGAGAGTAGCAGAGACAGTATGGCAGAAGAGAGAAATAAGGCCACGTAAAGCAACCCTGAGCAGTATCTGCTCCAAGAGAGTTTTGTCCCTACAACTAACACTGGCAAGCCTGTGAAGCATAACTTAGTCCCAGGATGCAAATTACGTCCTTTGCATCAAGGAAGAACTCACTGGCTGGTACTTAGTTGATAGCAACTCATGCCCATATTCAGAGACAGCTGATATCCCCAAATATAAGGTGTGCTTGAACTAAAATAAAAGATGTCCTTGAGCAAGCTCCCTAGCAGGGCATAGGAAGGCTCAAGATGCTAAAAACCATACAGGACACAGACTGCTCCCTGCTCCAGGCGGCTGATAGGGAAACCGCGCATTCTGAGCGCTGCAGAGCACTGCAAAGATGCCCACAGGTAATGCCCCTGTGCTGAGCATACCTGTGCCTGCTGCCTCTGCCCTTGAGACATCGGGTGAGGCGCACACTTGTCCCCAGCTTAGCAGGCTCTGGCTCACCTCCTGGTCTCCCGACCACATGGAAATGCTCATTTGAGGATGAAAACCCCACAGGCAACCTATGCCACACCAAATCCACAGCACACAAAGACCACCTGAACAGAGACAAATTCAGAGAAGAGAGGAGGTGTGCCCCTTTAACAGAGATATAATTAACCATTCCAACAATTTATCAAGGTTTCTCAGGCATTTCCAATCGTGGCAATTTTAAATCCAGGTTAGATGCTTTATTTCTGAAATAAATGCTCTTGTTCAAACAAGAATTATTTCAGGGAAGCTTGATAGTATATGTTATAAGACGTGGTCAGACTAGATTATCACAGTGTTCCCTTCTGGCATTATAATCCATGAATCTATAAAAGAGAAAGGATTTAATTGATGAAGTTTAGCCCCATTAGCCCCTCATTACCAGATGACATTGTCATCGTTAATCTCTGACTCCAAATGACTATAGATCCAAATTCAACCTTTTCTCTCTAATTTTATATACATTTTATATCTGTGATATACACACATGGTTTCAAGGGATTATAAAATACACCCTTTACCTTTCCTCTGCATTAAATACATGGAAAACATTACAGATTTCAGAATTATCCTATCTGCAGGGTACTGACAATTTTTTTTTTAATCAAAAGGAGTTTTTTCAGTAGATTTTCAAAGCAAAGGAAAGGAAAATTGATTCAGACTGGACAAAGATGTCCAGGGATTGCTATGATGAAGATTTGGGGTTGTGTGGAAAATGATGTGGGATAGCCATACTCAGGTAGATGACATAAACATACTTTCTTTTTAGCTCAGTGATGACCTTAAACAGACACTCTCATCCACATATGGAGATGATCATAACATTGTTACCAGGGAATAATAACTTTGGAAAATCTTGGTGAAGTCTGGTTTGGGATATCAAGTAAATTCTGAGCAGTGATTTTCTTACATTCATTCATAACCCCCCAAAAGTTTGCAAAAGAAAACAAGAGTAACTGAAAACCTTCAGACAGTCCATTGATCTGACACCCCTCCCTGTATCACATTACACCAATTCATTTCTCAGGCATTTACTTCACTTTTTAGCAATTCCTTCTTTCCAAATTCTGTCCTCAGACAAGAAACAGTACTCAAGAAACAGAACTGCAGTGAAGCGGGTATTTCATCCAGCTACATTACAGGCAACGACGGAAAACAATCTGTTGAGTTCAATTCTGTTTACATTGGCCTGTCGCTGAAGAACAACTGTGATTTAAGGGTATCTGAGACATGGAGTACATAAATTGAGAAAATGCAGATGAAACATTAAGTTGACAGAAATAAATGGCAAAACTGTTAATTTTATTTCATTCCAAGCATACAGTCTCTCCCTCACCCCTTCTTTCCGTTTCACAGTGGAATTTTTATTTTTAGCATACAAGAATGAGTAAGAGTTGATGTGATAATCTATTTTTTAAATGTTAAAACCAAGGTATGTGGAGAGAATTCCTTCAGGTACAGACGGACACATCTTCAAACCTTGAAAGCAAGAGGTTGAACCTTCCTGAGGCTCAACAGCGCTCAGCACTGGGCACTTCATGCCCGCAGCTGCCCTGGCAGATAATAAGGCAACAGGTAGCTCTGGAACACAGTTTGCTCCCAAGTGCATTCACCAAATGGAGAACATACCCCAAAAGCCCTGTCTCTGTATTTCTCTTTTCCAAATTAGAAGTGGCCTTTCTCTCCTTCTCTATCAGGCAGCTGAAGGATGAATCCGTGCCCCATTTTCAATGGTTTGCTTCTCAGAAGAACAAAGTAAAGAAAGATATTTATAGCTCAAATCTAAAGTAAACCATACCTGAGAAGACGGATTAGACAAAAGTCCTTTTTTATCTGAGGTTTTTGCTACAGATTAGGGAGGATTAAGAAAGCATCCTGCTCTCACTGTCGTGTGAATGACTGTGGCAAAGTGGAAGTTTTAGCAGGCTCCCCATTAACATGAAAGGCCAGCAATGTTTAAAGGTAGGCATTAAAGTTTTTCTACTAGTTTGTGCCACTTCCCAAGAGCTGACAACAGAGAGAGTTCAAAACAAGTAGTTTGGGTTAATAGTGTACTTGCATGTAAATACATAAAAGCTTCAGTGCCGTAAAGCTAATTTAAAAAAGGACATTTCTCTTTATAGTTCCCCTGAGTATAATAGAAGCTATGATATTCTTTCTACCATAATGTACGTTTCATTAAAGAGCTGGAGCTATAATTGTCTACATCAGTACGTAGCAGCAGACTGGATAAATTGTCCACATAAATTGCTTAATACAACCCTGAGCCCTGCTCCAGAGCACGGTGACTCCTACAACTGCATCAGGGAGTCCTACTTGAGGTTATGCTGCTACCTGCAGCTCTGCAGGGCTTCAGACACACCCAGCACGACTCCAAACCCCATAAAATCACCTGGTGCAGAACTCCACAAACAATATCGCATTAAACATCTAAACCTGTCCACTACGTTCCATGGTGGACAGAAAGATTTATGTGACAATTATGTATATGAAGCGATATGCAGGCTATTATCATTCTTAATAAATCAATAAAGTCAACTGAAAAATTAAACTGAGCATGTACAGAACATTTGACAGAAAATATATTTCAGTCTCTTAAGTGCTGTCATTTTCATTGCAATTTACTGCCTACCCTACAAGAGGGTTAAATCAGAAAAGTGAATAAAGTAAGAGAAGAGGTCTCAGAAAAGGAACTACAGTGCATTGAATTGCAATTTACCAGTAAATCAGCATGGCAGAAGGAAATCTTTGTCGTAACGGGGCTGTAACATTTTTTTTAAAGCCAGTTTTGTCTTGAACTTGAAGTGAACGTTCATTAATGGCAATTTTAAGACTGTACTAAAATATAAAATATACTACAAATATAGAGATGTAATTTCATTGTTTTAAGGTTTCTGTGCATTATTCCTCATAAAATATAAATGCTGTTATCGACTTACTAGGTAGGATGCAAAGTATTTCCTTTTTAAGCCGAAGAGGAAGGAGGGAAATTTCCGAGACAACAGCCATTTTCCAACCTAATGTGTAGACTCAGCACTCTCTGAACTGAGTTTTTTGATCTTAATCACATTTTGACTTTCTACAAGATGTATCTGCATGAAGGATTTAAGTTTGCTCATTTTTCACCCTGCAGCAAAACAGTTTCATTTACAATCTATGGTCTCTGAAATCATACACAAATGTAGCAACAAACATATGGTGTGCACTCATACATGGTACTTACATAAACATATACATAGGAAGGTTATCTTAAAGAAATACCTCCAACGAACACGTGAAAGCTTGCAGTTGTTAGTCTGCAGCGTTTTAAGTCAGAAAGCAGTAACCAAGTAAGCAGCGTGTGTAGCGACATCCGTGTGTACCAGGATATTAAACGCTGCTTCGTGAGCGCCTTTACGAGCTCCTGTGCTCCCTGCCCTCTTTTGTGGAAGTTATCGCTGTATTAGATGTTGTTGAACATATTTGATATGAAAGCATTGTCTGTTTGCTACCAGTATCTAACGAGTATCTCCCCTAGAGTTGCCAGCAAGGTGCTGATTAATTAACTGAAGTAGTGAAGCTGAATTGTACAACAGCTGTTTAGAGAATTGTCATTAACTCAGTCTCTTTCCCCATCTATTCATTCCCTTGCAGTGATACCACTAAATTGTAAATTTGGGAAACTTTCCACCGCTCCTACCTTCACTTGTCCATGCTCCATACCGAAGGAAGGGGTGGCTGGTCAAGGCTTATTTATAAAAAGAGAAGGCAAGCACGGGAAGGAGGGAGAAGGAGAAAATAAAACTTCCTGGGGAAGTCACAGCTCTGCTGTCACTTGTCAATGGCAGCTGACAATAGATGGTCCTCCAGGCAGAATGTCAAAACGGGAATCACATATATCCTGCACTGATTGAGAAGTTCAGCGAGCTGACAGCCTTTCCCTGGGACTGCTCGCATCCCAGGGAAGCGGTGTGGCTCTCCCAGCCGGCGGCAGCACGGATAAGGGCGGCTAAGCAGCTGCAGCCCACTCCCACGGTGTAATGACACTTGGCAGAGGATCCCAACCTATGGACCTCAGCTGCCCCGACGAATAAAGATGATTATTCAGGAGAGTATAATCTGTATTAAGTGGCAGACGGAGGGGTGGGGGGGAGCATTGATAGGACACACATTTCTCGTTAAAACATGCTAGATAGGCTTTCTGCACTTGGAGGAGCCGCAGATTTCAAAGGAGAAAGTGTGATGGCTATTTTTTTCATTGCAGCCTAGGCAAAATTAATGCAAGGCGAAGTTTGGCATGCTCTCCTCAGGCTGATCACCTGACCACCTGAGTAAGCTCAGCTTATTCCACTTGACGTGCTTTGCTGTGACACGCTGGAGATCGAAACGTTAACACCAGCTGCATCTCTAACTGCTACTCTCTGCAATTTAATTTAATATTATGCTTCTTCACACGGGCCTTGCTTTATTATGCTTGAGAATTATGAAAACTGAAAATTACACATGTGATTAAACACCATCTAATCACTCCGTGTACTAAATAAGCCAAAATGCATCGGAAAATAGATCAGGTACAATTTTGGTGTGAAACAAATGAATGCAGGAATGTATTGCATTGATATAGATGGAGCATCTGCCTCGTGATAAAATTAAGTGTTGTGACAGAAATAAATCACTGTAGGGGAGAACGCAAACCATTATCCAATAGGATTTTCTCTTTTCTTCTTATGTGCTGGGACTTATTGGATTCCCTGATGTTAGAAAGCCAAGTGCATCCATGATATGATGATAAATCAGGAAGACTACACCATCTGAACTTTAACAGCTACTTATTTTTTGAGATGTTGAGATAAAGGAAAAAAAATACCTTGATTTCTGCAAGTAACTATTAAATTGGGAATCTCCTTTTCTGATAATCTGATACTCCGTTACTGTGTCATATCATCAAACAATGCCAGCAACCAGCAGTGGGTAAAATAGATTTTAGACTAAGATGAATACGGGAACCACTTACCTTTCTTTTTTCTTTTCCAATATTCACAGTTTTATTTAAAGAACACCACATAAAGGTTACTGTTGACATAAAAATGTACTGTTCTTATTACATTTTCATTTTTGCATGAATATATACCTAAATGGAGGCAAAGAATGTTTTTTGTTGCTACTTTCTACATTTGAATGAAAAAATCCATACGCTACGTTAAAAATACAGCATAAATAATGGAACTTCAGCATGTATAGTGGTTGATAAATGTGATTCACGAAACATACCTTCATGTTTTAATAGCTTTCCATTGTTAGAAGTATGCTATTAATTAGTGGAAAAATGGATTCATCTATCCAGGATGTACTTGTATTTCTTGCTTTTAACCCTTTCTTCACTATTCTGACTTTTGGCTATTACTTCAAAACATCAGCAGGTGCTGGAAGACATGTAATTGAGGGAAGATTGCTAAGTTACGATATTTGTAGGTACATTCTCAAGCAATCCTATAGGGAAAAGCCACTTAAAACAAGAATCATAATTACATAAATGATGAGGTTACGATTAAAATACAAACGAACAGACGAAGGTCTGGATTATCAGTAACAGCCCTGTGAAGCACAGCGCCAATTCAGCTGCCTTTGGTGGAAATACAGCACCAATCTAAACTTGCTGGTCTCGCAGGTCGGCAGCGACATCAGACTTTGGGCACAGTGTCCATATGCGACTGTCACTGTAAAGTCACTTTCTCCAAGTGGCCTCTCTGTGGCCCGCCCCACGATAAGCTGTGCTGGGGAACGGCTAAGCAGGGAGGGAGGGAGGGCGTCGGAGGAGAAAGCACTGAATGTTGATCACTTGTAATTACAGTAATCTCCTCCAAAAGCTTTAACTGCTCTAAACTCTGGCTGTCTTCAGACAGACCTAATGCCACGGACAACACCACAAAAGCCGTTAAAGAAATGTAAACTACTCCAGCTGGGTATCAGCCTTTAATGAAGGTGCGGTGCACAAAAGTGGGGTGCTCCAAAGAAGGGCAGGAGATCTCATAACCCTATTACAATCTGACAGGAGCGATACCACCGTTAAAGCTGGATTCTGCAACAACACAGAGTGAGCTTAAAATCACGGACTAACTAGGGGTGTTTCTTCACAGCCGAAACAAGGAAAAGCCAAGTTGTTTCTAATTAATTGTCCCATGCTGCTTGGGAAGCACCGTGTGCATGGGTGAAAGTGAGTTATTATTTGACATCCTCTGGATGATGAGGACATGGTAACTGGCCCCTGCTGTTGTAGCTCTGGGACAGGAATGGTGTCAGAGCAGGCAGCTGAGCATCCCGCCACGCTGGATGTTAAGAAACCCTGATTCACACAGTTTTCTGCAAAAAAGACATGAGGGATGGAGGGAAGACAGAAAGTATAACTTTGCAGGGCAAATCAAGAAGGCAGTTTTCTGGAGCCACGTATCATAGGGAGGATATGAGTGCCGAGACAAATGAGACAGCAAGATGAACCAACCAGCACAGGACTGGGAAGGGTGAGATGTCTCTGCCAGGAGCACACCAGCTTCAATGTTGGCTTAGGCTGGGCAGGAGGAGGATGCATCCAGGAGGAAAGTTTTGCCCAATTCTCCAGTGCTCAGGTAAATTCAGAGTAAGGTGTTGGGTGGGCTATAAGGCTGCCCTGCATCCAGCCCGCCAGAAGACAAATCTAGCCTCCCAGTCAACAACCTAGAATGATATGTGGTCCCAGACACCCGCTACTGACAAAAGCAGGCTGTTTAGACCATGTACCATAGCTAAAAGCCATGACTGTTATTTTGAGGAACAAGTGGACTTTGTCTAGCCACGTCTGCAACCTTTCCTCTTAAATTTTCAGCAATATTTTAGTGGGCAAATTTGACAGACGTGTTCACAAACAGCAAGTTTTAAGTGACTAGAGTGTAGGAGCCTATCCCATTTGTATCACTATGGATGTAAACCTTTCAATAACATCATGGGGTAACTGTTATTTCTACCCTGAAATAGTGGCCTAACTCCAAAAAAGACACTTAGTACTGCACCACCAAAGCCAACAGGAGTTTTGGACATGAGGGAGTAAGAGCAACAGCTGATGTATCTGTAATTATGTGTCAAACACACAGGCAACTCCCCAAAATACTGCTCATGTCACTCAACACAAATTTCGCCATCAAGTGCTCTGAAAGGCAGGAAAAACAGAACTTGAATACATACTTCAAACTTAGTTTTCCTTCTGTGCTTACGCTTTTAAATAAATTCTCTTTGTTTAATTAAATTAATAAACATCATTAAAACATCTCAAGGGCACCACCACAGGTTGACACAAGAACCTTATTATCATCCAGGGTTTCACACAGAATAAAAACAACAGCGTACCAGAAAACGCTGAGATTTTAACTAATGTTTGCTTAAAATTATTCCATCTCTGGGGGTTTCATGTGTGGTTTTGCTTGCAGTTCCTCAGCTCACTGCATTGGCTACACCTCTGCTGCCACCTCCGGTGGCTGCACCACAGTGAGCCCTGGTGAAAGCCCCAACGCAGACAGGTGTGGGGAGATGGACTGTCCGTGGGGCAGGGTTGCCATGGTATTCAGGCCCTGGGGTTCCCTCCCACTCCATCTCCCATTACCATGGTGATATTTCCAAGCATGCAAAGCCAGCTGACTTAAGAGTCACTTCAGACCTGGAATGGGGGAGGTAGCGTTGACCATCAGAGTCTGGACTTCCACCTCACTTTGAGACCCGGGCTAGCAGGACATTATAGACACAGGCAGCCTACAAGCCCTTCGTCACCAGACTAACCTGGTTCCGAGACTACTTTCACCTACACTAGATTTAGGCTTCTAGCTCAGGAGCAAAGATGCATTTTCTTGCACACTCTTCATTTAGATAGCTTAAGAGTAAGCTCAGCTGAGAGACTGGATGGTGAGATGGGCCATGGTGGAAAATGGTGTAAGATAACCTTTTTTATCCACTATGATCAATGCATCAGTGGAAAAATCTGAAGAGCAAGAGGAGAGATGAATACATGCATAGCAAATTGCATTTCAAATTATTTCCACAGAAAGTTTAAGACTAAATTTGTTTTAACACTCATCTATAAAATCAGGGCATAAAGCAACTAGGATTTTATCACCAAAAGCATTCAAGTTTGGTTGCCCTTCAGAAATGAGTAGGATCAGACTATAATAGCTTTATATGTGAAAACAGTCTTTGATTGACAGAATCTAATCATTTGAAGGGCAGCAAACCTACATTAGGAAAGCCGAATTCTCTGTTCAAGTTCTGGCTTGCAACATCTATTAGCATCTTAACATTTGCTTGTACGAGTTTTTGCTAACTGAACGTATTATTATTCTGTTACTGTGGTAGGAAAATAGCGACCTTTCTTTCCAACGATAAAAGTATGTGGGCACTTCTCCTGTAGTTTATATATCTTACACTGTAGGTCATTCCTAAAGGGTTTTCTTTTTTAGGTCCCACCATTTATCTTTTCATTCTGAGAAAAAAATAGTTTATTTAGCACAATAAGACCTTCATATAACTTTCTGGTATCAATTATTACAGAGACACGGCAACTCTCGTGTGAAAGGTTGTCTGTAATATGCCTTGTGCAGACAAACAAACACAGGGAAAAAAAAAAAGACAAAGTACACATAACCTTCTAGCTGTCTATCTTACAAAAATACCTACAAGCAAAGAAAATTAATTGGAAGTTTGATAGTAGAAAGAAAATCTTCTGCTGGTAACCCAACATTAACATTACAAAACTGCAAAGCAAAACAATCTGACGCAAAAACCATGATGAAATATGTCTTTCAGAAAGGATCTGGGGTAGGGTGTGGGGGGCACAAAACACCATAAATGATTTTTTTGCCAGATGCACATTACTAAAAACATTTGACTGGCACCAAGATAATACAATTCTCCATAAAAATAATTAGTAGCTCTGAATAGATAATCAGGCCATTAGCAAGACAAACACCAAAACTACTCCTAGCATGGTACTCTCAGTGTTATTACTTCTTCACCGAAATATCATAATAAGAGCAGAAAGAGCCCTAGGTGCACTCCAAACCTTGTGTACATGAAGAGGCGTGGAGACTGGGGAGAGGATGTTTCTCATGGTGTGTGTTTCTGCTTTTGACTTCAATCTTCAGAGCATAACTGAGTACAAGTGGTCTGTCCTGGGAGATGGGCTTAGGCTGACTGCACAGAAATGAGACTGTTTTCAATCCAGCAGGATACCCCAGGATACGAACCCTTCCAGAGTGACACATGCTGCGTACATCAGGATTCATCAAGAAGAAATCTAAGAAACGTAAGGGCATCTGCCATAGCGTGAGTTGGAGGATGCGTAGCGACACCTGCCACAGGAGAATACAAGAAGACTATACGTACTGGTTTTGTGATTTAGTCCTGTACTGGGACATCACAGGTTTGGAGCAACAACTTGAAACTTAAGTACCACTGTGCACACAGGTTATCCAGGAACCTGGAACTCAAGCAATTGGGCTGGCTTTGTGGCATACATTTGATGTGGAACACACTGCAAACTGTACCTTTTAGAACAATTACTGCCTTTTTAAGGACAATTATGTATTATGTATGATGTTTAATTTATTCCGGAGGTTACTGGTTTATAGAAGAGTCGTGGGCAAACCGCCAAGTTATCGTCTGAACTGTAGTTATGAGTAGTAACAAGGGTTATAATTTACATTTGTACTCTGTTTTTAAGTCAATGAGCTATCCAGTACGAAACCCAGCACTTGGCTTTTTGTTTCTGTGCTTTCTTATATTTGAGAATACAGCTTGGTTTTATAATTCACCTCTTAAATATGTGGAAACTTAAATACCTTTTACTAAACTGTCAGGGTAGTGACTGTCTGCCTGAACAGAGAAGCCACTGTGTGCTTAGCCATGGCTCAGACTTCAACACTTGTACCTGCTCTGGTGAAAGAGGAAATACTACCAGGACAATAGGATTATACTTTCCTCATTAATAAAAACAACAACAACAACAACAAAAACCCAAACAGCTAAACAATGAAAGAAAAAAGAAAATCATTCTCTGAGGTATTTCCACTTCCACCTGGACACCAGCGACCAGGACAAGGTGCTTCAATAATGCAGCATTTCTTTCAGAGTGCAGCTCCTCAGGCAGCATGACACCCAGTTGCAGCACTGGGGAAGAGCCACATCCTGAATGAGACTAAGGAAAGTGCACCCTCCTGGCCTAGGTGTGAGAATGCCAGTGATTGAGCCACACTGTCATGAACATTCATTTTTCCCCAGCTGACCAGATAGCTCATTTATATTCAAAACCTGGATTAAATTTAGAGCAGTGAGAGACTGGGATAACTCACCTAGTAAGTAGTGGTTTTGGTAACAGAGCAACAAAGTTGAATGCCAAGGAGGACACTGAAATGAAGGAAGTAACGTACCCTCATACTCTATGAAGGAGCTATCAGGATGTCCCGACAAAAACATTAAGAAACAGGACTGATGTGAAGGACAAGGACAGAAGGGCAGAAAACAGAGCGGCTTGTTGTTAAGAGGACCACTAAGGTCCGTCATCAGAGAATAATATTTATTAATCCTGAGTTCATCCTTTGGTGATCATCAGTCTGGCAGGATTACCAAGCTTAATTTGCCTTTCATACCCATGGCACTCCTAATGGTAGCCCAGTGGTACCTCTGCTTCCCATAAGAAACTTGTAATCACTTCCCCTAGAAAAAGTAACAAATTATTAAGTCCTTGGCACATGCAAAAGAAGCAATAATTAGATGATGCCATGCCTGGACTTTTCGTCAGTCATCTTCCAGTCATGGTTGTTAAGTGCTACTCTGGTGCCAAGTATTAATTATCTGAAAATTAGTGCTTGGTGATGGAACAAGTCTTTTCTCATCAGAACTCAGAACTATCAGCATAATGGTACGGAAGAAATAAGCCCAAACATCAGTCAAGAAAAGGAGGGTGAAAGTGAGTGTGACAGAATTTTCCCTGAAAGTTTTGCTGATTCACTTGCTTTTTACCCCAATGTCTTGTTCCTGTCTCTGACGTTTTGCTTCACCCTCTCAATCTGAGGACTTGGCTGACCTGCCTGAGTCAGGATGAGGGCAGCTGAGGGCTCCCACTAAGCCAAGGAGAGCCAGCTGCAGAGTGTGAGTCTTTCCAACTGAAGACCTAAGGACAGCTCTGCAGGTATCATTGACTACCCAGGGAGCCAAAGGCTGTTCCATGGTGGGATTGACCCAGGTTTGCCAACTTCCCTTTCAAACCCAGTGAAGTCATCTTCCTAAGCTAGAGGTAAGAGCTGTGCTCACCTTAAAGAAAAAAAAACAACAAAAAACCCCACACAAACAACAACAACAAAAAAACCCCCAAAACTATTTTAGTAGCTACCTCAAGGGAAGAGAGAAATGAATACTGGATGTCGGATTCACCTCTCTGCTGCAACAGGCTTTCTCGTCCAGCTTTTGCAGCACCGTGACAGCCTTGTGGCAAGCCCAAGAGTAATGTTCAAGTAGCAAGAATGGACATCCTAGGTTCAATCTTCCCTTTGTTTTACGTTTTTACTGCTCAAGGTGGATGGAGCAAGCTGGATGCTTTCTTCTGCAATGTGAGTTAGTTTCAGAATAAATCTCTTTCACACAGTTACTGGATTACCCACTGTTCTTTTTGTCTAGCAAAAGCCTTAAGAGATTTGCTTGTCACTGTTGTTCTATTTCCATGGGACAGTATCTCTTTCTAAGCAGCCTTCCACAAGCAAAGCAGTTATTTTAGCACCCTACAACCCAGGCATGAGAAAAGGGGAAAGAAGGTCTATTCTGGGAAACTGAAGGGTCATGAAACTTCCAAAAGAAGAGAAGGTTTAAAGTGCTCACTGAAAATGTGTGAGATCCAGAATATTTTTCTCTTCTTGTTAGGTTTTGCACACAGATCCTAAAGCTTTGGAGGTTTCTTGCTCTCAAGACTCTTACTAATGTCATCCCACATGGTCACATATCATTAAACAATCAGTAGAAACCTGGAAAACACTTCCAGACTGGAACCCCAAATCTTACGCTGTGCTTGGAAAATGGCATAGAGTTGAGAGAGATCTACAGCAGAGCTACCACATCCTGTGCCTTCATCACTGCCCTAGGAGACACAGGGGACAGCCAGACAATGCACTTCAAATTCATCTACCTTGCAGCTCAGTCCTGCTGTGTCAGAACTTACTTCTGCTCATTGTGGGTGCTGCAGTGAGCATCCTCCATGGAGTTATTTACAAGCGGAAATTATATGCCTGACAATAAGCTCATGAAAGCTAAGTGGACAGAGTCAATATTAGGCTAAACATATCTCTCCCTAAATGAACCCCAGTTACTTCAAATGAAAGGAGGAAACTTCTACATGACAGAAAGATTAATGAAATCTGGGAGTAGTAAGGAAAGAGAAATCATGGAGGTGAAGAAGGGTAAGGGTACCCCTGGATTTTGCAAACTGATGGTCTCCACTA